>JASDQU010011852.1:25211-37171 GCA_032191745.1 Picea mariana | reverse complement strand
CCCCAACTACTGCGATCTCCCTCTCAGGCAAAGCAGTGTTGTCTTCGCCAGAGAACTCGATGCTGCTGCCCTCGTACTCCGATCCTTCCTCGAATTTCGCGGTGAAGGTCATGAGGAGGGTCTTGGGGTCTTGAGCGGAGGGTAAGTAATATCCCTCCCCTTTGCCCACCAAAGCAGAGGACTCATCAGGCCCTTCCGTCAACGGGTCCTCAATCACTATAACCTCATTGCTACTACTGCCAAAACCCTGACCGCCTTGCTGATTCAATGGGAGTGGGACTGCACCCAGTGTTCCAGCTCCGGGCAACGGAGAATTAGGCAGTGGGTTCAGTAAATTAGGAGAATTGATTAAGGGGATGCCCTGCTGGGAGGTGAAAGGAAAACTAGGACCTGCTGGGAATTGATTAAACTGAAGGTTCTGACCATTAATATTATTGATACCGATTCCATTGAGGAGAGGATTAGCCGAAGAAGATGGTACAAAGCCGTTTGGAAACGTTAATGGGAGAACCGGGCCGTTTTGAAGTAAGGGATTAAGCAAACCTGCACTACTAGGAATTGTGGGGCCGACTCCATTCACAAAAGAAGGATTAGTAGGAGAGACAAATCCGTTTGGATTAATGGAAGTAGTTGGAAACTGGCCACTTAGCAGAGAACTCTGGGGAATTGCACCGCTTGGAAAGGTTAGTGGGAGAGGACCGCCATTTTGAAAGGGAAAATTAAGTAGGCCTCCTGCAGAAGTAACAGGAGGTATTAATCCACTGGGATTAATTAAGGTGCTGCTGCCTCCTGAGATGGAGAGGGGCTTGGCTGTGGGATTAGGTCCTCCAACTACGTCGTGCATGAAGAAGGTAACGGTCGTCGTTGCAGGCTCAGGCTGAAGCTCAGGCGCATGCTCAGACGGAGGAACTGCAGGAGCAGCAGCATTATCACCAGAATTAACATCTACATCTTCTAACTTCATTTTTCTGCTTGCAGCAGCAGAATTTGCATTGCAGCTCATCCCCCCAAAAAGAACCACTGCCATTAGAAAAACAAGAGCAGCATTATTCCTGCACTTACAAATAACACGCTCCATTCTCCAAATTTAATAAACTGGTAACAAGTCAATATTCAACCCAAACCTAAAGCATCCAGTAATGGGATGAGACGATATACAATTGATATCTTGTAGAATGAGATAATATAAATGGACGTGGGTTTCTCTGTATATATAGATGAAGAAGCACGCAAATGCACAAAGCCAAAGTAAAGCTTGATGAGCATTAATTAAGTAACACCTAGTGCTATTGAATTGGGTACACCTGCCTTCAGAAATCAGTTTGGTCCATCGGCGTCATTGATTGACCGGTCATGGTGCATTGTAGTGGGTGCGTAAGAAGTAGATGACGACGCAATATAATTATCGATCTAATTCCAGATTTTCTTTGTCACTACTGAGTATATGTATGTCCAACCAACCCAAATGCTTATTTGACGATAGTTATGACCCATGAGATCCTGTATGTTGTACTTAATTGATGTATTTGGTGAACTATTGGTGTGCATATAACTTAAACTGACAATGAATGACACAGCTTGTGTGACTTGGCGATTTTTTTAAATCCCTCTTGATCTCACCTTACCATCTATGGCCGGCGTTTCTTATATGGGCATAAAATAGTTCGAAGCTGTAACCATTTCTGCGTACGCCTACGGATTATATTCGACATATGACCTACATATGACCTGAATGTGATAAGGTGGTAGTACGAGTTCCATTGCCCTACTCTGACATCTTCTTTATCTCACCTTACCACTGTATAGCCTGCGTTTGGATTGCACATAAAATTGTTCAAAGCTACCCTACCATGTTATATCCACTATGGATTGCACATAAAATTGTTCAAAACTACCCTACCATGTTATATCCACTATTAGGGTTTATTTCAACTCCCAAAAAGTTGTAAATGAAAATCTCCCCAAAAATTGTGATGGGCATTACCTTTATGGAATAAAAAATTGAAAAGGATGATCGAGCATTCCAATAACATTGGAGGAGAGAGCCAATGACAATGTCAAAAAATATGACTATTAGAAGAGTGGCTACTAACAACTATAGAGAGCTCAATGTTCCCTCTCCTAATATCACTCAACCTACAAGGTTGGCACCTCAACAAATGGATGAAACAAGAGCAAAGGGGCTATGTTTCAATTGTGTCAAAAAGTATAACAAGGGGCATAAATGTGGTGAGTAGAAATTACTAAAAAAGGGAAACCCTCTAAAGTGATAAGATCTAACAACTTGAGGTATCCAAGGGAACCCTCTAAAGTGATAGTATCTAACAACTTGACAAAATTACTAAAAGAGGGAAACCATGGTGTAATCACACATTTGTGCTCACTAAATGTTCAAACATCTATGCCCTTTACCTCGGTGGATGTCCAAAAAATTATCGACAAACATTCAAGGATATTCAAAGAGATGCCTAAGGGTTTTCCACCTGCTCAATATCATAACCATGCTATTCATTTGCAACTCGGAAGTGTACCATCTGTGATTAGGCCTTATAACTACCCATGTGCACAAAAGAGTGATATTGAGCATATGATTCAAGAAATGTTAGAGGTTCGCATCATTCAACCTAGCCAAAGTGATTTCTCTTCACCAATGGTGATGGTTATAAAAAATGAAGGTTCATGACATATGTGTCTTATAGATAGCTCAACAAAATGACCATTAAAGATAAGTTTCCTATTCATGTCATTGATGAATTGCAAGGAACAATTTTATTTACTATGTTGGATCTTTGTTCTAGATATAATCAAATCATAATGAGGCAAGAAGACATACCTAAAATAACCTTTAGAATGCATGAAGGTCATTATGATTTTTTGGTGATTCCAATTGGCCTTACTATTGTACCTTCAACATTTCAAATCTTGATGAATACTATTTTGAGACCCTTCCTCAACAAATTTGTGTTAGAATTTTTGATGATATAATAATCTAAAATAAATCTTGGGAAGAGCATGTACAACATGTTCACAAGGTCTTACAACTATTGGAAGAGCATAAACTATATGCAAATCCTTCCAAGTGTATCTGTGGGGTTCAAGAAGTGAAATATTTGGGTCATATTGTTTCTCATGAAGGTGTCAAAGTGGACCCTAATAAAATTAAAGCTACAATGAAATGGACAATTCCAAAAACCTTGAATAATCTTAGAGGGTTCTTAGGATTGATGAGATATTATTGCAAGTTTGTCAATAATTATGGTGAAATAGCAGCACCACTTACAACTTTATTAAAAAAGGAGGCATTTTCTTGGATTCAAGAAGCAACCAAATCTTTTGAAAAAATTAAGGAGGATATGTGTATGACTTCTATATTGGCCACATCTAACTGCACAAAAACCTTTATTGTGGAGTGTGATGCCTCATGCATGGAATTGATGTAGTTTTAATGCAATAAGGAAGACTCATTTTCTTTGAAAGTAGCCATATTAAAGGAAATAACTTACTCAAACCCATTTATGATAAGGAAATATTGGTCATATTACATGCAATTAATAAATGGMACCYTTACCTAATTCTTCTGTAGATTTTAACCATGTACAATATTTTATTGCAAATAGATTTTCAATAAAAGAATAGAAAAAATACAATGGAAAATACACACATTATATAGAGATTTTTCCCCTSGAAACCCAAACAGGGAAAACCAACATATTCTATATTCATTCATGGTGTTACATTKTTTACAATACAATATACATATAGGAGCTAGCGGCATCCAAAACCTTAACCCAATGACCTGGATTARTCAACAACCCTAATTCCTTAACCGAAAATAGAAAACCATCGGAAAAAACCATGTGCCAAAAAAACGCCCAACAATGGACATGAAAAATGAGGTAAAAATATGACACGTTTCCCAAGGAAAAAACAATTCTCAGGGGCGCTGCCCTCGAACCTTTGCACAAGGGGCCTAGTGCCCTCCACAAACCCCTCCCCCCCCTCCCCCCCTTCTCAAACCCCCATGCACGTCCGACAGAACGTAGCAAACACTAGTGCTGGACGTGCAAAGAATATAACACATATCTAACAAATTCAATGTAAAAAAATATCATGATAGTTTGAAGTACTTCTTGAGACAACAATTATCTTCAAAAGATAAACAAAATGGGTTAAAAAGATGTTAGGTTATGACTTTGAAATTATCTAAAAAAAGGAAAAAAATATGGTGGTAGATGCACTTTTAAGGAAATAAGAAGACACAAAGGTTTTATTATGTTCTATTTGCATTCCATAATCTGATTGAGTGGAAGAAGCAAGGATAGAATGGAAACAAGATCATCAGGTATGAAATATCATTCAAAAATTACAAGAGGACCCAAGTATATTAGATAAATATGTGTGGAAGAATGATTTACTATGGTATCAATATTTCTTATATTTATGTAATAATTCACATCTCAAACAAAAGGTCCTTTTGGAATTGCACATTTCTTTTATAGGAGGACATTCAGGGTTTTTGAAAACTTACCACATGATCAAGAAGGATTTTTTTGGGAATGTCTTAAAAATGATGTTCAAAAGTTTGTGGTTGCATGTGTGGTCTATGAATAAAATAAGGGAGATACAATCACGATCCTAGGCCTCTTACAACCATTATCCATACCAAGTCAACATTGGGAAGAGGTTTCAATGGATTTTATTATAGGTCTACCCAAGTTCGAAGGAAAGAATGTCATCATGGTTGTAGTGGATATAATCACAAAGTATTCCCATTTTTATCTCTTTCTCATCCTTTTAAAGAAAGTACAATGGCCATAATATTCATAGAAACAATTCAGAAGCTACATGGAATCCCCAAGATTATTTTAAGTGATAGAGATCCAATTTTCATTGGAAATGTTGGATTGCATAATTTTCTTGTTTGGGTACTCAATCAACTCACATCTCTTCTTAGCATCCTCAATCCAATGGGAAAACTGAGATTGTGAAAAAATGCCTAGAAGGGTATCTTAATTTATTTACATCCAATAAACAGACTTAATGGGTCAAGTTGTTTCCCTTGGCAGAATGGTGGTACAACACGTCCTTCCATTCTTCATAAAAAATTTCCCCATTTATGGAACTTTCTGGTTATCATCCTCTATCCATCACATCAACCTTGAGAGGAAAAGTGAAGGTTAAAGTAGTGGAAGACCACATAGAGCACCAACAAGAGGTTCTCAAAATATTGAAGGAAAAATTGCTTACAACATAAAATAGGATGAAACGATGAGCATATCAACATCATAGTGAAAGGGAACTTGAAGTGGGGTGTTGGTTATTTTTTAGGCTACAACTATATAAACAAATTTCCTTCAAGCAATAAAAGAAGGACAACAAATTAGCACCCAAGTACTATGGTCCCTCTAAAATGTCGAAGAGGATTGGACGTATGGCATACAAACTGAAGTTTCCTCCATCTTCATGTGTACATCTAGTCTTCCATGTTTCTTGATAAAATGAGGTAATCAATGATAAGATCCTAGTTCAAACTATATTTCCAGAGATTAATGAAGAAGGAAAAATCATACTAGAACTTTAAACAATCCTTGAAACAAGGATTAAGTAKACACAAAATCAAGAAATTACTTAGTACCTCATCAGGTGGAAGAACATACTAGTCGAAGAGGCAACTTGGGAAGATGATTTTTTCATGTAGAAAAATCTACAACTAATCAAGTGTTGAGGAAAACACTTATTTGAAGGGGAGGGGCATGTTAAGCCCTAGAMAAAGCCCCATTTAATCCCTMGATAAATACCTAGGTATTGAGTAAATACATTTCTATTCTTATATKAGTGTTGTCGGGTAGACCCTTTAATTGTAATTGTATCCTTTGTAACCTATATATACAAAGGAGTTATAGTTTTAGAATAATCTCATCTTGTACATTTCTTTTATTGTAAAAGGAGTTTGCCCCTCGAAGAGGCTTGTCTTTCATTTTTATATTTAGTTCTCAATGCATGGAGTTACTTCTCTCTCTATTTTCAGGCTATTTTGGTGTTTATTGTCTAATAATATTCGTCTCTAATGGAATACTCCAACTCCAAAGTAGCCATGGCTCAATTTTGGAGCAATATTAATTTCTTTTCTAGGATGCATATGGGTTCTTGCTAGAACTCTCCCTCTGGTTCCACCTGAATCATAGACCAATCAATAACATGGTTAGGATCATGTACACATTTCTTAAGTAATGAGACATGTAAAACATTATGTGTTTTTAATGTTAGTAGGTAATGCAACTTTATATGCTACTAGCCCCATCCTTTCTAAGATCTCAAATGGCCCACAATATCTAGGTGCAATCTTGATACAGGTTCAAGGTTTCAGGGAACTCCTTTATGGTTTAAGTTTGAGATAAACATGTTTTCGATCTTTAAACTCTTTATGAATTATGTTTTTGTCTGCATAACGTTTTTGTTTGTCTTGAGTCATTTTCATATTTTGTTTAATCTTAATAACCTCTTGTTCCATATCCTTAAACATTTCTAGTCCAAGCATGATTATGTTGACCAGATTATCCTAACTTATTGGGGTATTGCATCTTCTACCATAAAGTGCCTCAAACAAAATCCTTTTCAATGATGCTTGATAACCATTGTTATAATAAAACTCTACTAGGTGTAGGTAGTCTTACCATTTAGTTGGTTTGTTCATAACATACATCCAAAGCATATTTTCCAATATTTGATTTTTATTTCTTCCTGCCTATCTATTTGTGGATGATAAGAAGTGTAGGCATCCAAAAATTTGATGTAAATTTTGAATCTATGTTAGCTATAATTGTTGTAGGAATCCCATGCAACCTGAAAATTTCCCTCATAAAGATTTATGCAATGTTGACTACTTTGTGTGTAGATTTTGTGGGAATAAAGTGAGTAGCCTTGCTCATTTTGTCAACCACAACCATGATAGAATCATGTTTTTTCACTGGCTTAGGTAGTCCTATGATGAAATAAATTGTTATTACTTCCCATTTCCACTCGAGAATTGGCAAGGGTTATAACAAACCCTCTTGATGTTTGTGTTCATCTTTGACCTATTGGAATTCAACGCATCTTGCAATGTATTTTGCAATATCCATTTTCACTCTAGGCTAATAATATTGCTTTCTTGTTGTAGTAATAATATTTTTTTATCCTGGGCGTATTGAGTATGGTTTCTTTTGTATTTAATCTATAATGAGTTTATTTAAATCTATTGAATCAGGACTATTTAATCTATCTTTTAATATCAACAATCCATCTTCAGTCACCTAGTAACCATCACATTTATGTTCAAGTGGTTATTTTTGTAAAATGATTCTTATTTGAATGAAGTGCCCATCCTCACACAAATCTTCTATTATTATAATATTTAGTCCAAATTCACAAATACTATCGGCTGCCTTATGTACCACTCACATGCTTTTTTTTAGTGCATTGACTACTTTTTTCTCTTTTCCTTTTATGTGTCTTATCTCAAAGTCATATTCACTGATAAAAGTTAACCATCTATCTTTTCTAGCATTCAAGTGAGGATGATCAAATAGGTACTTCATCCAACTGTGATCTTCCATCAACAACAATTTATTTCCCATCAAGTAATGATGGCACATCTTTAGTGCATGAATTGTAAATGTAAGTTCTAGGTCATGAATGATCATGTTCTTTTAGTTTTCTGGACTCATAAATCACCACATGGTCTATTTCATAAGAAATCCACCAAGTCATTCTTTACATGCATCTGTACACACTATAAAATATATGTTTGGATTTTCTATTTTTAGAAGTTACTGCATTGGTACGAAGGTGTTTCAACTATTGAAAATTTTCTTCATTTCAAAGACCACAAAAAAATTATCCCTTTCTTCTGAAATGAAGTTATTAGATGACAAACATTGGAAAATACCTTAATGAATCTCCGATAATATATTGCAAGTCCAATAAATGATCTCATGTTTGTCACATTTTTAGAGTGGGTCAATTCATGATGGCCTTAATCTTTTCTGGATCAAATAGAATTCCTTGTTCTGAGATGATGTGTCCTAAGTAATGGATCTATTTTTGATAAAAATTGCATTTGATGAACTTGGAATACAATAGATTCTCTCTCGGTATTTTCAAAACCATTATAAGATGATCCTTAAGTTCTTCTTGATATTTTGAACAGATAAGGATATCATCAATAAAATTCAGTACAAACGTATCCAAATGTTTACTGAAGATGTTGTACATAAGGCACATGAATGTGGTTGGTGGATTGGCAATTCAAAATGTTACTACCACATATTCATAATGACCATACCTTGTCCCAAAGTTTTTCTTATGAATATATTCATCCTTGGTTCTAACTTGATGATATTTATATCTCAAGTCAATATTTGAGAACACTTTTCCTCCTCTTACTTGATCAAACAATTCATCAATCTAGGGCAATGGGTACTTGTTTTTCACTCTAAACTTGGTCAACTATATATAGTCTATGTAGAATATAAGGTTCCCAACCTTCCTTTTCACAAATAATACTGGTGCTCCCTAACAAGACTCACTTCATCTAATATATATTTTTTATAACAACTCTTGCAATTACATTTTCATCCTCATTAAGTAACTCATTCTATAAGGAGATATGGATACTAGTGCAACTTATAGCATAAGATCATTTGAAAATTCAATGTCCCTCTTTGGAGGTAGACCAAGTATCTCATCTGGAAATATGTCCTTGAATTTTTAAAGTATTGGATATTCTTCAACTTTGAGCCTTTCTTTTCTACTGATTCCAACACATGAACTCCATACAACTGACAACCTTTTTTGAAACTCTTCTTCAATGGTAAGGATTAAATATATTTTATCGAAAACACTTATTTGAAGGGGAGGGGCATGTTAAGCCCTAGACAAAGTCCCATTTAATCCCTAGAAAAATACCTAGGTATTGAGTAATTGCATTTCTATTCTTATATTAGTGTTGTCGGGTAGACCCTTTAATTGTAATTGTATCCTTTATAACCTATATATACAAATGAGTTATAGTTTTAGAATCATCTCATCTTGTAAATTTATTTTATTGTAAAAGGAGGTTGCCTCTCAAAGAGGCTTATCTTTCATTCTTATATTTAATTCTCAATGCATGGAGTTACTTCTCTCTCTATTATCAGGCTATTTTGGTGTTTATTGTCTAACAATATTCGTCTCTAATGGAATCCTCCAACTCCCAAGTAGCCATGGATCAATTTTGGAAAAATTTTAATTTTTTGTCTAGGATGCATATGGGTTCTTGCTAGAACTCTCCCTCTAGTTCCACCTGAATCACAGACCAATCAATAACATGGTTAGGATCATGTACACATTTCTTAAGCAATGAGACATGGAAAACATTATGTGTTTTTAATGTTAGTAGGTAATGCAAGTTTATATGCTACTAGCCACATCCTTTCTAAGATCTCAAATGGCCCATAGTATCTAGGTGTAAGCTTGATACAATTTCAAGGTTTCAGGGAACTCCTTTCTGGTTTAAGTTTGAGATAAACATGTTCTCGATTTTTAAACTCTTTATGAATTATGTTTTTGTCTGCATAACGTTTTTGTTTGTCTTGAGTAATTTCGATATTTTGTTTAATCTTAATAACATCTTGTTCCATATCCTTAAACATTTCTAGTCCAAGAATGATTATGTTGACCATATTATCCTAACTTATTGGGGTATTGCATCTTCTACCATAAAGTTCCTCAAACAAAATCCTTTTCAATGATGCTTGATAACCATTGTTATAAGAAAAATCTACTAAGTGTAGGTAGTCTTACCATTTAGTTGGTTTTTTCGTAACATACGTCTGAAGCATATTTTCCAATATTTGATTTTTATTTCTTCATGCCTATCTATTTGTGGATGATAAGAAGTGTAGGCATCCAAAAATTTGATGTAAATTTTGAATCTTTGTTAGATATAATTGTTGTAGGCATCCCATGCAACCTGAAAATCTCCATCATAGAGATTTATGCAATGTTGACTACTTTGTGTGTAGATTTTGTGGGAATAAAGTGAGTAGCCTTGCTCATTTTGTCAACCACAACCATGATAGAATCATGTTTTTTCATTGGCTCATTTTGTCAACCACAACCATGATAGAATCCATGCCAATCAAAACATCATATCAACCAAGTGTAAGATATTCAAATTTTCCCATGTGAATAGTCCATTAATTTCCAATGGACATACCTCCACCAACTCACTTACGTTTCTCTTAATTCATGTAGCCAACTGCACTAACCATGATTTATTGTGCTTGCATTTTTGAAGAATACAAGTGTCAACAACTTTAGGTGCAACATAACTATGACTATCCTATATCAATCAAACTAAAACCAATTTTCTTATAAATCTTACCTTCAAATTCTACCATTGATGCTTGGTGGTTTACTTGTTGATCCTCCTAAGAAGTATAGATTCTAGGAATGGTCGTTGCTACATCATTTATTGTTGTAGCTTCTTGTATGTTGTGGATAGTCTTATTATTTTCATGTCCACGGAGACAATCTCTAGGTAGATGATCTCCTCCACATCCCCAACATTTTGGAGTCCCTTTGAAAGGCTCCCTTGACATCCTTCCCACTAATTCTACTAGATGTTTTCCACTCTATCATGGGTAGTTCTACTAAAAACTACTTCGTTTTGGGCAACTTGGATAAAAAATTACTTGATTGAATTTTGTACTACTGAGGCTTGAATCCTTTCTTTCTTTATTCATATTTCTCCTTTCTCTTTCCCTTCCATGCCTCATTGAATTCTAGTTTATGTTTGTCTTGTTCATAGTAGTATTTATCATTCTTGATTGTCTCATCAATAGTTTTAGGCTTGTCAAATTCAATCATGAATTCGTAATATTGAGGTGGTCCACCAAGGAAGTGCTGAATTTTTACCTTCTCATCCCTAATATATGGGACATACCTTAGAAGTTCCAAAAATTATCTTGCATAGTCATCCATAGTTAGTTGTCCAAATTTTATTTCTTGAAATTGTTTGATCTTACCATCATAGTACCTCTTTGAAAGGTATTTTGCTGAAGGTATTTCTTAAGTTCCTTCCACGTGATTTTTTGACTCACTAATCTTCTTCACTTTTTTTAGGTCTTCCCACCAAATAGATGATTTTCCATTCATATTAAAAATGGCCACCCTATCCTTCATGTTCCCAGAATAGTCATGTACTTGAAAGTATTTCCTTATTCCAAGAAGCCATGCTTCAACTTCTTCACCCGATTTCACCTCACCATCAAAGGTAGGTGGCTTTACCTTTCTAAAACTCCTTATAAAAAGTCTTTGTAATTCCTTTTCTTCTTATGTCTATAATAAGAAGGCTTTGAAACATTGTTGATTGAATCATTTGAAGTAATTATGTCATTATTTGATGAGTCTGATGGAGTATATGTCCCATCACTAGATGTATGTTTCTTAATACCGTGGGACCTCTTCCTTGAAGGAATTTTATCATTATTACTTGGAATGATCCAGGTGGATATCGGTGGCCACCCATCTATTCCAACCGGCTCACATACAGGTTTCATCTTGGCCGTTTTTTTCTAGGTTTTCGGGTCCTAAACTTCTGAGGTCATTTTGAGGCCCCAAACAACGTTTTTTTGGGATCTCCACAGTCACAATGTAAACGTGATCAAAGTGTGATGACAACATGTGTAGTCCTCGAATAGACCTTTCCAACAGGCTATCGTGTGCCTAAAACAAAGATCTTATGCAAAAATTACGATCCCAGGAAGTTGATTTACCAACTTACCTCATCAGGGCCCACATGACTTTTGTCACTTCATCTCCTAGGGTTAGGTTTTTGGATGTATAGGGTTTTATGATTACTTCTTGATGCTAAAAAGGTTTGGAAGCCTCATTGTAATGTGCTTAGACGAATGTGCATAGACACCACATATCTTCTC
>JASDQU010011851.1:87150-97568 GCA_032191745.1 Picea mariana | reverse complement strand
GATTCATAACAACATTCTCCATGGGGTTTCAGGGATTCGATTTCATTGGTTCTGATACAGAATAGACCCTTTTGTTTCTATGTATTTTTTAACTATTAATTTTTGTTTTTAATTTTTATTATCATCCTCTATTTTAAAAATAATTTCGGTTTTAAAGTTTTATCATCATCCCTAAATTTAAAAGATTAAACTCTGGTGATTTCAAGCCCTTAAGATTAAACAATGGAGTTCGAGGTCGCAGGTTTAAATCTTAGCGTTGACTTTGGTCATAGGTTGAAATTCCCGACTAGGGTTGGCATGAAATATTTTATTTTAATTCACGAGCTTAAACCCTGGTTCAAGCTCGTAAAATATTTGATGTACATTACAGTTTTAGGTCATAAGCTCAAACCCTAGTGCAGTCCCATGCTCAAATCTTCTTTTTGGTTTCTGTCATAAGTTCATATTCCGGTGGAGGGATTGATTGAACTATTTGTATTTTAATCCATGGGTAGAAGTCGTGGTGCCGTCTGGGCATAACTTCGACCATATTGCAGTCCTAAACCATATGCTCAAGCCTTATTTCTGGGGTTAGGTCATAATGGATGAGGTTTATTTCCCCTTGTATTATGTCAATATATTTTGAAAAGTATGTACACAAGACAGTAAATGCAGAATGAAAGGGTGCCTGCCAAGCAGGTTGTAGCTAAGTGCTGAAAATAGAGCACTGGAAATGCTCACACAGGTTCGAAACCCCTTACAGACAAGTTCTAGTGGCCAACATAATTAACTACACCAATGGAATTCCTAGTAGCCTTGATGACATATTGATAGCTGTCTCAAAAGACAGGTTAAAGTATTGAGAGAAGTTGACGGAATATATGCCATTTGTTCATGGCATCTATGGGAGAGCCAAACAAAGTGTCATTTATCAACAAAACAGAAGATTCCGGCATATCACCTCGTGGTTATATATATATATATATATATATATATATAATGGCCAGATAATGAGACAGTAATGGCTCAACATCGTCATTACCTTGAATTATTAGAGGTTTTATTTTCCAAGAAATATCCCCATTAGAGTTGTCTGCGTGCCGAAGGCGCCGTCACAAATCTCCTATGCCTACTTCAAGTGTTGGCGCTCGAATGGATTCCGATTCCTCTAACTGCAGTCCGGGTAAGTTGGAACGTTCGTTCTCCCGACAATCGCTAGTTTTCTTCACTTGTTTTCGTCTATTCTGTGAGTCATGTTGGGTTTTGAATGCTTAAAATCCGTTTCTTCCGAGCAAATTTGAGTCGGAAGGAGTCTCTTTGCGATTGTTAAGATAAGTTTTCTCAGCGATTATTTAGGCATCTTATCGTTTCTGTGAATAATAGGAAGATTGAAAGCTGTATCTGCAATATTTGAGTTAAACTATGAGTTAAAGTATAGAGTATGCGTGGCCTTTACACTTATTTTGGTGGTCTCTGTGTGTAATTTGAACCGTAGGCGTTTTACTCTAAACTAATGTATAGAACTCGTTGTCAAATTTGTTTTTTTTTGCGAACTTTGCCGAGTGATCTAAATTTAGAAGTTCTTTTCTAGGTTGAATCTAGTGTTTCTAAGCTTCATATGCATGTTTCTCAATTTTCGCGTTTTACTCTAAATTAATGTATAGAACTCATTGTCAATTTATTTTTGGCTAACTTTGCCGAGTGATCTAAATTTAGAAGTTATTTTCTAGGTTGAATCTAGTGTTTCTAATTTTCTAGGTAATTTAAATTGTGTATTTGTTTTAATTTTGCTATAAAATTTTATTATTGTTGATAAATCTATATGCGAATGTGCTCAATTAAAGAAATTTTTGAATTTTACTAATTTGCTCAATATAGAGGAATTATTGAACTTTACTGTTATGTTAGTAGAATTAATGGATGTTTAATTTATCTGGCCATTACAGTAGTGGAAGGAGGAAATTTTTCTAAACTCTTTAGTCTGGGTAAGTGAGAGAGCCTACCTTTATGGGTGTATTGTAACTAAAAGATAACATTTCAGAGCTTACAGTTAGTGTGGAAAATTATGAGCTCGACTTCTATCAAATTTTGCCCTTGATAAACATAAGCAAGAAGTTTTTGTCTTAATAAATCATTCGGCTATATATAAAAGAACTTAAATCTTTTGTGCCATTTTGTATAATTGCATTTGATTTAACCACTTCAGTTTTATCTCTCAAAACACGAAGAGAGAAAATGGAGCAGATGCATGGATATTTATTACATCAAATACTATACTAGCTTTTTGGAGCAGAGAGGATTGGTGGCACTAATCACTCTTTGAAGAGTTCAAGACAGACATGCCATTTATATGAAGGCTACACAAATAATATACTAGCTTTTTGGAGCAGATAGGATTGGTGACTCAAATCTTTCTTTCAAGATTTCAAGATAAGCATGCCATTTATAGTAAGGTCACATAAATACTATACTAGTTTTTGGAGCAGAGAGGATTGGTGACACAATTGCAAGACTTCCAAGACAAACATACCATTTATGTTAAAGGTTGCACAATGACATCACACATTAAAACTTCCATTGAATTTTAGAAGCATACTTTTTTCTTCATTGAATGGCGTTGGCCAGAACGTAATTTGTAATAATAAGTTTATTGTTTATGTTATGATTGATAAGAAATAATCAATGCATAGATTGGTGAATTATGCAAACGTTTACCAATACTTAATGTTCAACTATATATATATATATTTTGAAATCTGTTAGACTAGTTGCTTCAACAAATGAGAACTAACACGTTATTTAATGCATATTGTCGATAGTAACATGCAAACTGATACTTCCACGGCTGTCATTAGTTTAATAGAAATTCATACAACAGCTTTTGACTCCTACTGCGATTGAACTCACAGTGCGTGATAGTCTTCAGATGCACATTTTGAGAGGGTTTGATAATTGTTGTTTGCTATGGGCCTTGTAGAGGTTCTTGATTCACGCCTATTGTTATTTTATTAGTGATTAGGCAGTGAAATCCTTATTAGGGATGATTTTGGGCGGTTGAGATTATTGATTGAAAAAAGGAATACAACCAATTAGTAGTTGATGATTATTGATTGACAAAAAAAAGATACAACCAATTAGTATGGTTGAGATTATTGATTGACAAAAAAAGGAATACAACCAATTAGTTGTTGATGATTATTGATTGACAAAAAAATGGATACAACCAATTAGTAGTTGATGTAAAAGCTAAGTGTGGTAGTGTTAGAAAGCATTGTAAGTTAGGGAAGAGCAATGTTTGAATGATTTAGATTTGTGTTATTATAAGAGTAAAAGTTGTGAAATGTATTTTGCAATATTATTGAGTGGTACTTTATAGTTGGAATATGCACAATTTGATTAGGGCACTGCCATTTTGTCAAAGTCACTAATGATTTGCACCTAGTCCCAACCTCTTTTGAAGGAACTGAACATTGTGTATGGTGTAACACTTTTTTAACTTCTTAACAACGGCCCTATTGATAAGCACATGGTTGTTTATATGCTAAATATTTTCATCATTGTCAAAGATATTAAGTCAATGAATCAATTATTGTTATGGAACCTTTGATACCCAATCTAGTTCTAAGGGACTTCATTACTGAAACTTTGATATCCAATCTTTGTTTAAAGAACTTCATTATGTGGTTTATCATATAAAGTTAAAAATGACAACTAATTATTATAGTTGCTTAAGCATATATATTATTAAAAAACATGTGGAATAGTGGGATAGCTCAATTGGTTTGAATAGATTGTTTGAAGGCAGAGTTTTCTATGAGGTATTTAGTTCTAGTGTTGTCGAGTCTTGCTGGGTTACTAGGTGTTGTTGTTGTTGTTGGTTGGGAAACCCTCCATCTGGATATTTTGAGGAAGAGGAGGGATCTTGCTAAGTTATCCTAAGAATATATATCTACATATGTGTGTGTGTGTGTTGTTAAAAAATTATAAAGTTCATTTAAAGTTAAAATATATTAACATGGATAATTTTTAACTCATGTGAGCAATACAACCTTACTATAGAGTTATCCTTCGGTATAGTATTCCAAATGTTACTTGCATGCTTTATTTGATCAATTGAATATAGCACGTGACTTTAGGTAATATGAAATTATACTTGCATACAAAAAGTGTTGCATGTATGCTTTATTTGATTGATTAGATATATCACAAGGTTATACTTGCGTACAAATAATGTTGCATGTGTATTTTATTTAATCAATTGGATGACTCATAACATTAGACAAAGTTACGTTAATATGCTTATTTTTCTTGTGCACTTTGTTGTTGCCTTATTCTCGCCTTTATGCGTCCAGCATTCAATGTTTGTTTTTCAAGGTCTTGCACATTTGGTGATGGTGACATTCTTTATAATGATCCTTCTTATGCCATCTACTACTTTTATCTAGTAGATTGAGTTGCAACATTATTGTATTGTGGCGTGCATTGCACAACAACATTGATCTAGTGCTATAGATAACAAAACACTATGTTAAGGTGAGGTGCAATTGAAAATTGGTTGAGGGCAATGTTCCTTAACAAGACTAAACTTGAAGGGTCTCATTTTAAATATTCTTAATCCATGACACACCTCTTGTTTAAGTAGAATGGATTGGAAGAAACAAAGCACTTCAATTATTATTACCAAAGAATCTACACTTAATTAATGAAAGTCAATTTTTTTTAAGATGGACAAGAAACTTACCAACCACCTCTTTTGGACGTTGTGGGAAACATAGATTTACATAATGTTTGATCCCTTTGTGTTTAAAGTGGAAGGAAGGCTAGAAAGGAACTGATGCAACCCCCCTTCCGTCCTAGGGATTTTGCGATCTCCCGATCTTGGATCTTCAAACTCCTTGAATCGAATTGGTTCTTCGGGCCTTCAACAGACCTTAACAATTAATACACACAGGTCCCTTTGATGTTACTTGCAGGTTTGAACTACACACAAACCTTCTCTCTTGCACTTGGAAACACCAATTTGTGAGCACTAGCCTCGTGCTAGACTCTTCCTCTTATGTGACCATGGGCTATGATTGTGGGTCAACTCTCCGTAACTTCGGGCTTCAGAAATATTGCGACCTCCGCCTTGGTCTCCTTTCGAAACACTTTCCTCTGAATTCATGGATCTCTGTCGTGAGTCCTCTCTGGATCTGACGGTCTAGCTATACTTTGAATTTCGTGATTTCGCAAAATTTCACCTACTCCACACTCAACTCTTCTAGACCTCTATCTCCCGGATTTTCAAATCCGCTGCCACATATCCTCCTCGTAGCCAACGATTAGGATTCGCTTCAGGACTTCAGCGATCCCGCTTCTCAACACTTTAAACACTCTGAACTCCGAAGTGACAAAATGCTTCATGACCGACCTTTGTCTGACTTTCCCCAGATTTGACGATCTGGAATGATGTCAATCCCTCCTGAACGGATATTGCTCGTTGATTCTGGGAAATCTTAAATAACTCCCTTCTTTTGAAGATTTCTCACCGCTCTCCCTCCTGAGCTTTGTTCCTTCTCGAACTTTTACCTCCTTAGAATACTCTCTTCGACACTTAGTCAAAATTTTAGCATGTGCACGCCTTGCAACAGGTCCTCCATGACTTAGCTTCTCTATGTGAGACTTACGCTACTCCTCCTAAGCTTCTGAGTTAGAAGACTCTGTCGCGCACTCCTTGCGGACAAACTTCTTTCAATCTTGACTCTTGAAGTATGACTATGCACTCCTTGCAACAATCCTTCCACGTTCTATTGTTCCCTCTAAACAATACGAAATTGAGCAAGGTTCCTCCTACCCGCACTCTCAAACTATCTCTGCTGGACTCTCTGAGTCAAAGGAGACTCTGTCATGCACACCTTGTGGACGCTATGCACTCTTTGCACATATAAAGTTCAAGTTATCTCTTCTGAGCTTATGAGTTGAAACAGACTCTGTCAATGCACACCTTGCGGACACTATGCACACTTGCACATGCTCGTAGAAGAGAAACAATTGAAACTTATCTAAATTTTCATAGATTCATACATTCAACCAAGTAAATGCATTCATAAACACAAAAACAAGAAATAACAGAGAATTGCAAATAAAACAGAGAGTCTACCATTCAATCATTCAGATAGACACAACGACACCACACATATGGGACAATGCTCCTCTGTTATATTCATTCAATTGAAAATATACATGTGCTCATACACTCTGATAAGCTTCAACAACTTCTACAACAACTATCAACAACTAGAATGCCAACAACCTCTTCTAGGCAACAATACAAAAATTTCTACAAGAGGGGCTCTTCGAGCTTTTCCCTCCAACTACTCTAGAGCTATCCTATCGAAAATAAAAGCTTTCAACTACTTAGGATTTATTACAATAAATATTTATGATAGACAGATAAGATTGAACACATCGAATCTGTACTGCACGCGACTTCATTAAAAGAAAATACATTTTCCAATGATCTCATGCGATCATCCAGCTCCACAACATTAAAGATGTTCTTTAATTACAATCCTTTCAAAAGATTTGTGTGATACGCCTTCTTTAAAATTTAAAATTCACTTCAAAATGCACGTTAGGCGCTTAGCTTTCTTCCATTTGTACTTTGCTGGCTATGCTCCTGGATCACACTCCTCTGGCTGAAAAATTCATGGACTCCTGTCCATGAGCTCCTGCACTGACTTTCCATGCTTTTAGATATCCGCTTCATTTACCCAACTAACATATTCTATTGGGCATCCTTTCCATTTTACCAAATACTCAAAATATGTTTTTCTTCTGGTCTTCTTACCAATTCTCCGATCTACGATCTTCTCCACCTGCGACTTCTCTGCTACAGGCATCTACTCTTTCCACTGAATCTCTTTCTGATCCTCTGATCCTTTAGTTCCATCTTCCTTGTAAGGATACATGTCTGCAATGTTGAATATGGGTGATATACCCACATCTTTCGATGACTCTATCTCATAAGCATTCTCACCAAATTTTCATAGGATTTTGCACGACCTATCTTCTTCAACTTTAGTTTATTATATGTTCCTATTGGGAAACTCTCCTTACTGAGATGTGCTAGAACTTGATCTCCAACTTCAAATTGATTTTTCCTTCTATGTTGATCAACTCTGCGTTTATATTCCTTGTTGCTCCTCTTCAACTGCTCTTTGATCTGATTATGAAGCTCTTGCATTTCTGCAGTGAAGTCTTTGACTCCAACGCTTCTAAATTCACTCTGCTCCAGATCTCTTAACTCTGACACTCCCCTCAGAGTCATTCCATACACTGTCTGAAATGGACTCTTTCTGGTATTTCTGTTTATTGAGTTATTGTATTGATCCAGGTGGATATCGATGGCCACCCATCTTTTCCAACTCACTCAAAACAATTTTCTGGCAATTTACTATTTTTAGCAGTTTTAACTTCCGGGGCCATTTTGAGGGCCTAAATGAAGGCTTTTCGGGATCAATCTTCTCAATGATAGTGAAAGGCATGATTGAACCCCCAAAATGAATCTCCTCGATGATACCTTTCCAACGGAATATCGTGCGCCTAAAACAGAGATCATATGCAAAAGTTACGACCCCGAGAAGTTGATGTACCGATTTACCCAAACGAGGCCCACATGACTTTTGGCGCTTCATCTCCTAGGGTTAGGTTTTTGGATATCTGGGGTTTTTGAAATTCCTGTTTATTGTAAAAAGGTCTTTAGAGCCTCATTGTAATCATCTTCTTGCAAATGCGAGTAGTCGTTACATCTCTTCTCAAAAATAAGTTGCCACCATTCTAGCAAGTATTTCACTCTGTATTTTTACAGTCTTTGTACATTTTCACCCATTAATATAAATTTTATTACCGTATCTCTGTGTATATGGTTGCATCTCTGATAAATTTATGTTATATTGTTGGATATCCGAGATATCTTTGTATATTTCTTTATTATATCTCCGCTCTCATTTCATGCTGAAAATAATCTAGATTAGTGGTATGAGAGCAGGCTATTCTTGATCATTTTTTTCAGTGCATGTCCCCGACGAGGTCCAAGTATAGCAAGTTGGGTCTCGAGCTTGTCTCTCTTGAAGACAATCACTCTCACACCCAAGAAACCCTCCATGGCGGAAGAAAAGAAAAACAACGGAGCATGCGATCCTATAAATCTGTTACTTGAGCAAGCTCTGACGCGACAGAGGGACGACATGATGGAGAATTTTTTCCACATCCTTCAATGCCTGCCGATAACAACATGCGCGTATTCATCAAACAACCACTTTGGAAGCACCTCTCCTTTCAAGGTACATGTTAATTTTGATATTCCCGTATTTGAAGGTCACATAGATGCGGATGCCCTAGACAAATGGTTAAATCTGTTAAAAGGTTATTTCTCTATTCATAATTTTTCCAACAGGGAAAAGATCACCTTCGCACTCCTTAAAGTTCTCCCCCATGTCAAACATTGGTGGGAAACTTACTGGGAGAAAAGTTCCACAGAGGACTCTGGAATATATGGGGTCGAGCCCACTTGAGATTTTTTTGTGGATGCGGTAAATGAACAATATTACCCTGTTGGCAACTAGCGGAAGTCAGAAGAACCTCATCTCAACAGAGGTTGTTAAACAATTGGGATTGTCGACAACACCACACCCACAACCATACAACATCGGGTGGCTTCGCCAAGGACGAGATCTCTGTGTCAGCCAACAATGTCGATTGTCATATGACATCCAACCTTTCAAGGACGAGGTATTATGTGATGTTGCCCCACTAGATGTCTATGATGTTCTCTTGGACCAGCCATATATGTGGAAGAGCCATGCTGTTTATGAGTCTCGACCCCGTAGTGTCATTTTTACTTTAGGGGGTCATCTCTACAAAATACCAGAGGTAGTTCCAGCTACTGTCACAC
The DNA here is from genome assembly GCA_032191745.1 of Picea mariana. Taxonomy (NCBI): domain Eukaryota; kingdom Viridiplantae; phylum Streptophyta; class Pinopsida; order Pinales; family Pinaceae; genus Picea; species Picea mariana. The sequence continues at coordinate 88,654 of JASDQU010011851.1, read as the reverse complement.
CTAAACAATGCCGCAAGGTAGTATCTCATACTACAAAATTCAACTTCTTCACAATCTGTTCAAAAGGTGAACATGAGGATATTGCAACCACTATAGCCTCGACCCAAACATTTTCTATCCAATAGAAGAGGGTCGACAAGACTGCAGCAAAGCGCAAATATTTTGTCTGCACACAAATATCTCATGTAGCCAGGCCGGTTGAACAGATTCAACCCCGCCAATAATAGGTTCCTGGCATCCTTCCACAAACCAAACAACGCGACGTCTCCAACAATGCAAGCAACTCAACAAGATTCAGATTCAACAAACGCTTCCCCCTCTCCCTTGGGAACTCAACTCAATGGAGACCATTGATTCCTAAGGAGGGAGGATTGATCCAGGTGGATATCGATGGCCACCCATCTTTTCCAACTCGCTCAAAACAATTTTCTGTCAATTTTGACAATTTTGACAATTTACTATTTTTAACAGTTTTAACTTCTGGGGCCATTTTGAGGGCCTAAATGAAGGTTTTTCAGGACCAAGATTCTAAGTGATAGCCAAAGGCATAATTGAGCCCCCAAAATGAATCTCCTCGACGATACCTTTCCAACGGGCTATCGTGCGACTAAAACGAAGATTGCATGCAAAATTTACGACCTCGGGAAGTTGATGTACTGACTTACCCAAACGAGACCCACATGAATTTTGGTGCTTCATCTCCTAGGGTTAGGTTTTTGGATGTCTAGGGTTTTTGACATTCCTGTTTATTGTAAAAATGCCTTTAGAGACTCATTGTAATCATCTTCTTGTGAATGCGAGTAGCCGTCACATCTCTTTTCAGAGATAAGCTGCCACCATTCTAGCGAGTCTTTCACTCTATATTTTTACAGTCTTTGTACATTTTCGCACATTAATAGAAATTGTATCACTGTATCTCCGTGTTTATGGTTGCATCTTTGATACATTTATGTTATATTGTTGGATATCCGAGATATCTCTGAATATTTCTTTATTATATCTCCGCTTTCATTTCGTGTCGAAAATAATTCAGATCAGTGGTATCAGATCATGCTACTCTTGATTGTTTTTTTCAGTGCATGTCCCTGACGAGGTCCAAGTATAGAAAGTTGGTCTCGAGCTTGTCTTTCTTGAAGATAATTGCTCTCGCACGCCCAAGAAACCTTCCATGGCGGAAGAAAAGAAAAATGACAGAGCAGTCGATCCTATCAATCTGTTGCTTGAACAAGCTCTCACGCGACAGAGGGACAAAATGATGGAGAATTTTTCCCACATCCTTCAACGTCTATTGATAGCAACAGACGCATCTTCATCAAACAACAACTTTGAAAGCACCTCTCCTTTCAAGGTACAGGTTAATTTTGATATTCCCGTATTTGAAGGTCAGATAGATGCGGATGCCCTAGACAAATGGTTAAATCCGTTAGAAGGTTATTTCTCTGTTCATAATTGTTTCAACAGAGAAAAGATCATCATCACACTCCTTAAATCTCTCCCCCATGTC
>JASDQU010011851.1:44249-73355 GCA_032191745.1 Picea mariana | reverse complement strand
TGCTCTCTGGCACTTGGCAACACCAATTCATGAGCGCTAGCCTCGCGCTAGACTCTTCCTCTTATGTGACCACGAGTTATGACCGTGGGTCATCTCTTCATAACTTCGGGCTTAGACAATATTGCGACCTTCTCCTTGGTCTCCTTCTGAAACACTTTCCTCCAAATTCCCGCATGTCTGTTGTGGGTCTCCCTGGATCTGACGGTCCAACTGTACTTTGGATTTCACGACTTCACGAAATTTAACCTACTCCACTCTCAACTCCTCCAGACCTCTATCTCTCGGATTTTCTAATCCCCTGCGACGTATCCTCCTCATAGCCAACAATTAGGATTCGCTTCGTGACTTCCCGACTTCGACGATTCCGCTTCTCAACACTTTAAACACTCCGAACTTCGAAGTGTTGAAATGCTTCACGACTGACCTCCATGCTACTTTCCCCAGATATGACGGTCTGGAATGATCTCGATCCCTCTTGAATGGATCTTGCTCGCTGATTCTTGGAAATTTTAAAGGACTCCCCCCTTTGAATATTTATAATTGCTCTCCCTCTTGAGCTTTGTTCCTTCTCAAACTTTTACCTCCTTAGAATGCTCTTTTCGACACTTAGTCGAAATTTCATCTTGTGCATGCCTTTCAACAAGTCCTCATCCACGACTTAGCTTCTCTATGGGCGACTTTCACTACTCCTCCTGAGCTTCTGAGTCAGAAGACTCTGTTGCGCACTTCTTGCAAACAAACTTCCTTCAATCTTGACTCTTGAAGGATGACTATGCACTCCTTGCAACAATCCTTCCACATTCTATTGTTCCCTCTGAACAACATGAAATTGAGTGAGTTTCCTCCTACCCACACTCTCAAACTATCTCTGTTGAAATATTGGAGTCAAAGCAGACTCTGTCACGCACAACTTGCGGACATTATGCACTCTTTGCACATATAAAGTTCACGTTATCTCTTCTGAGCTTATGAGTCGAAACAGACTCTGTCAACGCACACCTTGCGGACACTATGCACACTTTCACTTGCGCGTAAAAGAGAAACAATTGAAACTTATCTAAATCTTCACAAATTCATACATTCAACCATGTAAATGCATTCATAAACACAAAAACAAAAAATAACAGAGAATTGCAAATAAAATAGAGAGTCTACCATTCATTCATTCAGATAGACACAACGACACCACACATTTGGGACAATGCTCCTCTGTTATATTCATTCAAATGAAAATATACATGTGCTCATACACTCTGATAAGCTTAAACAACTTCTACAACAACTATTAGCAGCTAGAATTCCGACAACCTCTTCTGGGAAACAATACAAAGCTTTATACAAGAGGGCTCTTCGAGATTTTCCCTCCAACTACTCTAGAGCTATCCTATCGAAAATAAAAGATTTCAACTGCTTAGGATTTATTACAATAAATATTTGTGGCAGACAGATAAGATCGAACATATCGAATCTGTACTGCACACAAATTCATTAAAATAAAATACATTCTCCAATGATATCATGCGATCACCCAGCTCCACAACATTAAATATGTTCTTTAATTACAATCCTTTCAAAATATTTGTGTGATATGCCTTCTTTAAAATTTAAAATTCACTTCAAAATGCGTGCTAGGCGCTTAGTTGTCTTCCATTCGTGCTTTGTTGGCGATGCTCCTACATCAGGAACTCAAGTTTTTTCAAGTTCCACAAAATATATAGACCATAACTGTTTTTTGGGAAATGCAACAAAAATTGGTTAGAACAGTTTATCCACCCAAAATTGATTAATTCTTAATAGAATCCATAGAGAAAATCCAATAGGAATCAGAACCTAATCATATATGAAGGGGTGACTATACTACCCTTGGATTTGTATGTATGCATGCAATAGATATATCACCACACCTCATCCTCTAGGATCACAAACTTGATGAGTGTAGCATATGTAAGTGACTAGTAAGGAGTCATGGCATCTAAAAAATGGAAGGCACTAGAGTTGTGGTTGGAGATGATTAGCTAGCTTCTTGTGGGCCATCATGACATCTTGTGTGTAAGCCTTTTGAATCTATAATTACAAGTGCTTTTTGTAATTTGATAAAATTTTAACTTCACAACAATATTTGTAGTATGTAAGTTAACATCTCTTGTATGGTTGTAACTATAATGGGCAACTTGTTAAACAAATTATTGCAAAATTAAGTTTGAAAGTGAAATACCATTAAAAAGTGTTCTATAATAGTTAACTAATATTATAACTAATTGACAATTATTACATAATTATTAAAGTCATAATTTGGTATATATAACTAATATCATAATGAAATGAATAGTGGTCGAGAGTTTATGAATGCTCAAGTGTTGTATAGTAATATGTTATATTGGTTTCATGTTTCCAATGATGATGATGATGATGGTGATGATGACTAACATCCACTGAGACCGAATTGGTTTGTCAGACCTTAAGAGGGTAAGTGATTACTTGCAATTATTTAGAATTTTGTTTCTGTGCTAAAAAAACATTAAGATAAGATTTCTAAGATTACCATAGTTTTGTGAGTTAAAAGGCTAGGGAGGTTGATAGTGTTGAAATTGAGATCTAATTTTGGTATAGCATGGACAATCTAAGATAAAATACTTTTCATCTTCAACCTTCTTTGTGTCACAAAGGTGACACACTCTTTCATCCCATGAAGTTTTAGGAATTGACCAACACCCAATTTCAATATGGAGCTCGTGAGAATTTGTTCTTATCTTAGCAATGTTTATTTTTTTCTCTACACTTGTCAAAACATAGAGATAATTTTGATCTTCTAGATTAGGGTTGATTACATCCTTATAATACCTTAATTTTATTTTTTCCTATAACTCTTTATCATACCACATTTTCTCCTTAAATTTTGATTTAATGATATTTTTAATAGTATGCTTATTTTGCAAATTGATGTCTTCCATGATTCCCCAATGGCTTAGCCAAGATTGGGCATCTTTATGCCATTCTTGCTTGAGTCGAAGGTGGTTACGACTGGATTTTGAAGCAATTTTAGGAAGTCTCTTGTCTTCCATGTTGTTTAACTTCTTCTTATACATTAGGTATCTAGTCATAGCTGTGCTCTCAATGGGGGAAAGACTTGCCTCTAAGAGGAGGATGGACTAGGGCATATTTCCTTTAATTTTGAGATTATAGGTTATAAAATTATTTTGGATTTTTCTATCTTTCTTCAGGATTCATGAGAGATACTGCATCCCTAGACTTCACATACATATAGAATAACACGCATAACAAGAGTCTCAAAGATAAGTTTCTTCGCATCTCATATCCAAGATTGACTGATTTACAATTGTTTTCAAGCCTATAATAAACTTTCCATCCCCCAATAATCCTTTTCTCAATGCTATAATTCCAGTTGAGGTTATGGTGAATATCGATTCCAAGATATTTATATGAAGTCACTTCCTCCAAGCTATTTTCATATACAAATGTATCATAAGTTATCTTATTGGATTTAATGATCATGACCTTAGTCTTGTCAGTGTTAACAGTCATACCCATATTGGAGCAAAAATCCTTGAGGATTCTTAGTTTCTTTTCAAGATTGTGGGGACTCCTTGCCATAAGAATGATATCATCAGCATAACGAAGAAGATTGATGACTATACCAATGAGAGTAGGGCCAACACAACCTGCTTCTTCCAAACAATCTTCTAACTTGTCATGTATATTCCAAGAAGGGTAGGGGACCAGGGACAACCTTGCTTGAGTCCAATATTGCAGTTAATCTTGTTATCGCACAATTTGTAGGAAGGGTTTAGGTAGCTTGAGTCAAGGCTTCAAATTGGTGTAACAGGAGCTTCCCCACCCACTGTCACCTCGATGGGGAGCTCTTTCTATTTAGGGTGGCTAATCCCAAGGGAGATGTCCCTAGTAATCTGGGTTTCTGAAGGAGAAGGATCAAGGTTTAAGGCTTCGAAGGTTAAGAATAGGCTTCCCTTCATAGATTACTACCAATATGATAGTCAAAAGAAGAAGAGTCCCACTGGAAGGCACTTGTTTGCGAGACAAGACAAAAAGATCTAGAACGTGCTGCAGTGGTTAGTACTTCACAATTTAATGACTATTTTTTTAAATATATATATATGAGTAATGATGAAATGTAATTATTGACGAAGTCAATGATTGCTAGACAAAGATAAAGGCTTATAACACTTCTTCAATAAGTACAAACTGATACTTGCATTCAATGTACAAATTCAACCTTATTATATCACAATGCAGTAAACATCATAAATCTGCTCATATATAAATACTGTTGCTGCGTCACAATTGCAGATTGAGGGTGACGTCGGCCCTAATTCATGCTGTTTTTTGGAAGGCAAAAAGTGAATGTTTTGCACAATAAGCCAAGGAAAGTAATCTATGCTTCAATGCCAACCAAATCACAACATTTTACACTTAAACAATGGTTAAAAGAGGCTTGATGTCATCAATTTTGCTGCTGATATAAAAGTGACATCAGCCCTAAATTTGGTTAGTTTAAGGGGCAAAGAAGTGGACGTTTTGCAACTTAGACCCATGAAAATATTCAACACATCAATGCCAATCAAATTATGACCTAGCCGCAATTTTTAAGCCACTCAAAAAGTTCAATAAAGGCATGACATCATCTTACGGTTAGTTAGGGTTAGTCTAGATGCTAGGGTTAGTTAGGGTTTCAAGTAAAGAGAGCTTAAAAGAATGTTTAAGCATAAAAACCTCAACGTTTTTTTCTTAGACTAGTGCCTTAGGGTAAATGGAGTCAAGGAGTAAGGCTAATGGCTTGGGAGAATCTAAATCTAAGGACGGGAGAGTTAGGCTTGATGGTGTTGCAATGGCAAGGCCACCAAGTCAAAACCCTAAGGGGAGGAGGCTCATTCTGGTGTAGCTAAAGCTAGGCCTCATGCTCCTCCCTCTTTCCTTAGAACTTTTTGGCAAAATGGCTAGCTTTAAAATACAAGTCTAGGGCTGAAAAGAGTGTCTTGGGGACAAGGCTTTTCAAACCCTAAGAGTCCAAACCCTAGGTGTAAACTTAATTAGGCCTAGGACGTCCTCTTTTTTCAACTTGTATCCAAAACTAACTCAGAAAAAAGAAAGGCTAGTGTAGCTATGGCTAGGCTAAACCCTCTTTAATCAATGGCTAAATTAGTTTTTATCATGGGGACATGAAGCCACGACCTACTTGTGTGTTGGCTCCCTAGGGTTTCAATGATTAAGCAAATAACAACAATGTAACCATAAAAGTAAGCAATTCTACCTACAACCATTCAATAAAGAAGTTTTGCATGCAAAATTTACTTACAAATCCATGAAGAGCATAATCAAACCCTAGTTGTAAACCTTCCAATGACAAAAACACCATATGCATGCCAAAAATGACCCTCCTCAAGTGTAGCGCCTCACTCCAAGAGAAAATATCCAAGACAAAAGATAAAAGAGTCACTCTCACAAGAGAGCGAGTTATGTTATGTTCAAATGAGGGTAAAATGTCCTCAATTTATATCATTCTCATGACCTTAAATTACAATTAGGTCATTAAAAACAGTTGACAAGGTTGACTTTACAATATTTCATTATTTGTCACTTAAAATGCTAAAAATGTCATAATAGAGCTAAAATAGGAGACGTAAAGCCCCTCTGGGGGAGACGTTGGCCCTTTCAGGGCATAATCAACATCCAAGGAGCAAAACGTTGGCCCTTCTGGGCCTCCTACAAGCTTCCACACATGCCACAAGGTCCAAACACACTGCCACATCCTCCAGGAAACGTCCAGTCTTCCCTGGTGGCGTCCTGCCCATCAAAGCCATAATACCACCTGCAGGGGCTGATCCCCCATAGGTCAATCTCTGTCAAAGCGTCCTGATGAGGGCATCCTTCTTCTTCTTCGTGCAAGGGCTCGTCACAACTCTGTCCTGCCTCTGCCATCCCAACAACCATCTAATGGGCTCTTCAACCCCATAGAGGTTCGAGCTAATCATCTCCCCATGTGCACCGATCCTCTGGTACCTGTCCGCCGGGCATGGTCCTGCACATCAAAGACTACTCCCTCCATGGGCTCATCAGTCCTAGACATCATAGTAATGTAAATCATATCTCATCATTAAAATTATCAAACATATGCATGAAATCCCTATCACATCATCTAATAGCTCAAAGACATTACATAGATCTACTATACAAAACTAAGGATACCAACAAGATAACCTATTGGGCTAATACCCACAGGGGATGGAAAGTTTCCTCAAAGGATCATTCAAGCCATGTGTAATGAGATGATATGGTTTTAGGGATGTCTAGTCATAGTAGGACCAAGGGCTGGTGTTGTCTGTGGGTGCCTTTGTAGGAGGCGAGCTGTACCCGTCATGGATGCATTTTTTCCAAGCCCCCTTTTGCCTTATCTTTCTTTTATTGCTTTTTTACTACAAGGTCTGACGAAGAGGAAACTGCCTTGGCTTGGTGGCCAGAGCTGACAGGGTTACCCACTAGTATCTTCAAAGAAATGAGAAGGCTGGCTCGTGATGAGACCCCCTTTCCTTTGTCCATGCAACCAAAGGTCACTGCCCTGGTTTGGTGACCAGATGGTGGCAATGTCATACTGCTAAATACCTATGAACATAATGGGCCGACTCGTGATGAGACCTCCCATCCTCTTGGTTAGGTCTTGCATTTATTTTATCATTTTTCTTAGGGTCCCTTAGTTTCTTATCGAGAGGCTTTTTATTGCCTTCTCGAGGATCCCCTGGGCGAAGCATCTCTAGGTTTTATTTCCTATGGATTTTATCTTTTACCAGTTGCTTTTACCCCCTGGGCCTTTAGCCCCTTCTTCCCACAAGACAAGATGTACCCTGGAAGGTCATCCTAATGGCCAGACTAGGGGAATGGTATGGATGAGTGGGGTATAAGATGAAAAAGTGATAATATGGAGGGAGCGGATGATGGATCTGCAAATCCCCCTTGGTGGCTAACCAAAACCCATGAATAACAACTTGCTAAGTTGCCCCATCAATTGCCCTAACAATGGTCAAGTGGATTAGTGTAAGATCCAAGCAGTCATCCGAAATGAAAGGAACTTAATGCATATATAAGAAGGTTATAACGATCAAATATGACACATACCATGATACCTCGGACCAATTACCTCATGGAGCAAGAGCCCTCTCTGATGCAAGCCCAGGCCGGTAGTGATGGAAGCTGCTACTGCTGACAGGATAGAGTCTGGCTGAGAAAAAGAAAGATGGGCCCTCCAGGGCCATGCTCAAGTCACTCCTGCTCTCGGTACTCCATGTTTAGGACCATGTGGGCCTCGAGACATGATCTCCTAGTTATCCCTAGATATCGGGGATAACAAATCTCTTTTGACCAGCTCTCAATGTTCTTAAACTTGACAATAATGTTCTCATACAATCTTATTGCAGAAACCATCTCAACTAGAAAGGTTCTTTTATCTCTTCCAACCCATCCCAAAGGTTTTTCCTGGGAACTGTGTCAATTTTTTTTTCTAAAGTAAAAAAAACAACAAAAAAGATTGGTTTTAGTATTGCAGAACTCCTCTGCAATGATCCTAAAGGTAACAAGATGGTCCACAGTTGAATGATATGTCCTAAACTGAGCTTGTCCCTTAACTCTTTTACTGTGACTTTCTAGCCAAAGGTTAATCTTCTTTTCCAAAGAAATTCCATTAAGCTTGGATAAAATTGGGCTAATCATAATGGTCCTATAATTAGAGGGAGTGTTTCTATCCCCATTTTAAAAAATAGGAACAATGAGGCTTTGCGTCCAGGGTTTAGGGAAGCCCTGCTTGACTGTTAAATTGAAGAGCTTGTGTATGTGAGGGATGATGATAGACCCTTCGATTTTAAAAATTTCAGCTTGGTAGGCTTCAATGTCCTTAGCTTTCCCATTTGCAAGCTCCTTAACCCCGAACGCTATGTCATCCAAAGAAAAAAACTTCATCCAAAGATAAAATTGTATGCAAAGATGAATCTTAGAGGTCAACAAAACTTTATGACCACGAATATAGGGAAATACAAAACATCACCAAAAGGGGAAAATGTGTCAATTACATTCTAGATTAATGTATCTACTTGTTTTCTCTACTTTGTTTGAACTTTTGAATCACATTTACCACAAAAAATATCAAACCTTACAAGAACATTCATGACAACACTCTACCTCAAAATGTAATTAAATGAATCTCTAAAGTTCATTAGAGGAAATTTGCTTTGAAAATGAGTCTCCTAAGGAAATTGCAAAATAATATTCAATGTGCCACATCAAAACCGTGTATGTCACATCACATTGCCATATAAGATAGGCTAATCTAGAATTACGAGATGAAAATTAAGAATAATAATAAGATGTTTAAATTATTGTTCATAGATAATAAATAATAGCAAATATCATACAATAAATAATATCTATTAATATGTAATATGAAAACAGAATAAATAATATATTATTAATATATGATAATAATATAAAATAATAATTTATAATATAATTATATAGAATATATAATCATAATATAATATTATATAAATTAATAATATAATATAATAGTATGAATGAATGTGACAACATTCAAAGAAATGTATAATATGATATAATAATATTAAATATAATATAGTCATAATATAATATCAATTAATAATTATTATAAAATAATACTATGAGATAGGAAAAGGTAAATACTTATTATATTATATTTGTAGTATGAATTAAATATGAAAAGGTCAACACATACTACCATTAATATGAATTAATTATAATATAAAAATTATATAATATTAAATATGAATAAGAATATTTCAACTTTATTATTATTAAATATTATATAATAATTATATAATATTACAAATTAATAACTATATGATATAATATGATGATGATGATTAACATCCACTGCCTAGAAAATAACTATTTAAATCGGATTTGGAAGTTAAATTAATTGTTATTAGATATTTGTTTCTCAAATAAAAAATGGACTTTAAGAAGGTAAGAGAATACTTCAATTTCTTTAAAATTGTATTTCTATGCTAAAAAAACATTGAGAGAAGCGTTCCAAGATCGACATAGTTTTCATGACTTGGGAGGTTAGGAAGGTCGGTAATGTGAAAAATATTTTTAAAATGGGATCTAATATGAGTATATGCAGGGAAATCCAAGAGGTAGTTTTTTTCATCTTCTACCCGCTTAGTGTCACAAAGGTGACATATTCTCTCATTCCATGGTGTTTTGAGAGTTGTCCAATGCCAAGTTTCACTATGTAGTTGATGAGAGTTTGTTCTTATTTTAGCGATGTTGATTTTCTTCTTTGCATTTTTGAAAACTGAGAGGTAATTTTGATCTTCTAAATTATGGTTGACCACCTCCCTCTAGTATGTAGTATCTTAATTTCCTTTTATCCACTAATTCTTTATCACACCACATATTCTCCTTAAATTTAGAAGTGATAATATTTGTAATATTATCGATATTGTGTATGATGGTTTCTTCTTGTATTCCCCAATGATTTAGCCAAGATTTGACATCTTTATGCCATCCTCGCTTAAGCCAATCGTGATTTTGGTTAGAGTTTGAAGCAATTTTGAGGAGTCTATTGTCATATATTATAATAATAATACATTATTAATATATAACGAAAGAACACATTATTATTGATATATAATAATAATGGAAATATAATAAATAACTGATAATAGATATCATACAATAAAGAAAAAAAGTACTAATAATATAAAATATTCCACATTAGTATTTCAAAGATATTGAACATATCCTGACATGATCTCACCAAGATCTTAACTAAGCGAAGGTTTACATATGGTTAAATATTGTCAAATATAAATATAACATATAATCATCCTTGACTTTTATATGTCCAACTCAACTATTATGGTTGACTCAATTCTTTGAAATTCTATTGGTTATTGAATTTTAAACTCAACAAACATGGTTTTTATTATAAGGCCCATTTTTGGAGCAAATTTCTTCTAATGGTTTTGGGCTCTAAAAACAAAGATATAACCACATCAGGTGATTGCTTGGATCTCATTGTTAGAGACAATAATCATTGTCCAAGTTAGATATCATTGGGATTCTCTTGCATGGGTGACTATCAATTGTTTTTTGAGTTATTAAATACTTTCGTAACTAAGCCAAGTTGTTCCAAGCACTAAATAAATGTAAAATGACCCCAAAAAAGCCACAATGACCCATGTTAGTTGAATCCACATATAATATAGTATTTAAGGTCAATCCTATATTTTAATGGATAGGTTGGACCGATGTGGTCTTATTTGAGGCAAATAAATAAATATTTCTTTTTAGGTCTTCCTTGATTGAATTGTTTGCGATTTCCATAATGGCCATGGTAACCTCCTTGATATCCACCTTGACCTTGATACATTCTATCACCTCCTCTGTGTGGTTGGCCCTGGTTATGTTCTTTCACTTGTGCATGATAGATTGTTTTGTAATTAGGTTTGGTTTGACCATTGTGTTGATGTTCATTTGTATTGTGTGTCAGTTTTTCACAAATGGTACACCATTTAGGTTTAATGTTTTTCAAAATTTCGGGTAGTCTTTTGTTGTGTTGTTTATGATAATCTGACATATTTCATAGTAATATTCAATTTGGACCAATCTAAAGTTTGGATATTTTTCGTTTGAATCACAGTGTTTGCAATAATCTTTAGTGTGGCCTTCATTCATGAAGAAGGTGTGTTGCAACTCACTTCTCCTTAAGGTGACATATTGCAATACAATTTGCATCATCTCCAGTTTCTCTTCAACTTTCTTTTCTAAGGAGGGTGTAGTCTGATCATGATTAGATTCAATTAGTTGTTCTTTCTTAAGGCCATTCACATGATTTCATTTCATGCATACATAATGATGCTCTGATTCTTTGAAGTAATCTCACAACACACCACTGTATGAGTAACTCTTTGTAGATGGGGTATGAGGTCTGACTAAGTATATCCTTAAATCATTTGTTGTATTCTTGTATTGATTCTATTGGAATTTGTTAGATTTCTTTCAATTTTTGAGTTGCCAAGTTCTTGTTGTCTTGTGTCTTGTTTTGGATATGGTTTGGTTATCAATGAAATTCATAAACCATGTTAGGGCTCTTTACCTTAGAACCCCAATAGATGAACCAATGTCTTATGGGATCTTCATCTCCTTCATAAAGGGGAAGGTGATGGTGTGCCATTTTGTTTGTTTTCGAGGGTTTTAACTATAACTACAGTGGAGGCGTTGATAGGGATGAATGCTTCAATTTTCAACTGGATTTGTCTTCTTACTGTTATTATTCACTTTGGTTGATACTTTTTGGACTTCTTTTCTAGCTGCGTCTATCTGATAAGGTTGGTATTTATATTTTATGAAAATGCTTCTTTATGGTCACATCATTTCGTCACAACTCTCAATTGATAGCATTCTCTCTTCTTCAGTGATTAAATTTGGTAAAGAAACAAGCTGTGAGATCCTTCATCCGAATAAGTATGCCATTGTTACCATCTTCGGTTACAACATTTATCCAATTTGTTGAAGTTTTGCAACTTCGGGTAGTCATTCTCCATAAGAAAATACAAATAAGCCATTATAGAAGACCCCATAATGCACTAGAAAAAAATAAATGACAAGAATACCAAGTCGGCCCATTGGAACATTTGTAAAGGAAACAAAATAAATAAAATAAAGTTAAAAGGAAAAAAACGACAAGTCAACCTTGCCAGTAAAATAAGGTGAATTGACTAGTATAAATAAAGGCAAGTTCATTTCATTATTACACATCTCATCAACTCTCCTATTCTAGTGTGCATTTCCTAGTTTCTTCTTGCCATTTGCCAGTTGCAATGTCAGTTATCAACTACCAGTTGCACTATCTTTGTCCAGTGATGCGAATGCTTGAGGGATCTTCCTCACACTAGGGAGTAACTTTCTATGTGCTTGAATTCTTCATTTTTCTGGTGATGTATTTGTGAACTTGTATTAAATTTGTTCTAGGGAAAATTTTGTTGGGTTTTTCTCTCGAGTTCAGTTTTTCCTAGGATAAATCTTGTGTCTATTGTGTATGGCTATCTATCTATGATTCTATTATTTCTGCTGTAGTTTTATTTCAGTTGAAATTTTTAGCATGTAATTATTCTATGATAATAGTGACATTAAAATATGTTCGAAATCATAAGGTAATAATTATCAGATATGGAAATTTGAAAATTCAACAGTTTCAAATCTTTGTCGAGATTTGTTGCTACACATGAAATTTTCCACTACTCAGATTTGCACTTGTCAAGCTCGTTGAGAATTTATTGTAGGATGTTGGGAATGATTTTGTCACAGAGCAACTTGCCTTACCCTAGAACATMTAATGCACTTCACATTTGGTCAAACTTGAAATTTTAGGGTTTTAGGCTTATTGACATTTTTGTGGACATTGAACCTTCTGTTTGAGATTTTGTGATTTCGTCATGCACTGATGGTGTACTTTCTAAGAGTTGGAGGAAGAAGTGGTGATGTATCCTACAATGTATGACAACTCAAAATCAAATGGAACAACAACAAGACTCCAAGTTTTCATATTAGGTTTGATATTTTATATTGTTGCATCTTAAGTAAATGCTGTAACCGAGACAACAATCTTTAGAGGACTATTGTTGATGAGTACTATTTATTAGTAACATTTGAATATTGTTGGTGCGATGATCATTATTGTTTAATAATAATGATGTACTTGTTTTCAAGATGAATTAATCTCTTCTCTAGCCTAGTAACCCCATGAAAAGGTTAAATTCCATGTAGGTTACCATGGAGATGTTCTTGTTTTGTTCTTGTTTCGGGCAGGTTAGCATGGAGGACTGATTGGTCACAACACTAGAAAAGTGTTTTTCTTGTCTTTTGTTCTTTTTATTGTTACATGTAGGTTACCGTGGAGGAATGATTGGTCACAACACTAGAGGAGTGTTGTTCTTTTTCTTGTTCTCGTCTAGTCACATGTGATATCTCTGAGAGGGAGCTATAGTGATGATTGCAGGTGGAAATAGATTTGATGGTATCTAGTTTGACACATGGAGCAAACTTCCTAGACATGGAGTTGTGGACATGACAATATACATCCATGTATCGAAGGAGAGGACTGTTAGAAATAAAGACATGTGCTAGTTTTTCCATAGACAATATAGAAATATTGTCACCTAACCATAGGTACAAAGACCAGCCCCGAGCACCTTAACCTTGACAGACAAAATAATTCTAGAAGTAGACGAATAAACAACTAAGGTAGCACACCTTTCTCCAAGGCTAGAGCACTAAGAAAGAATATACAAAGACCAAGAAGAAATTCCAAACCATAACCAAGAGAAAGACCAACCAAAAACCAAAATCTCAGTTGCAGTAGCTGGACTCCCTCTCCAAGCTTGCGCACCACTAGTCTTATGCATTTTTGAGTGAGTGAGTGTCAAATGAGCTCTAGCACCCTCTATTTATATTGATATATCTCACTTTATTGGGTCGAATTATCTTTCTGGAGGCTAATAACTCAATATTAAATATTCTCTTGAGCTGACTTGTCTTCTAGGTTTATTATCGAATGTTTTAAGGTTTCTCTTGCTTCTTGAAATATTCTAGTCTTGTCAAAGGTTACACGTGAAGGTTAATACCTCTCACAACTACCATAATATCAACACTCCCTCCTAGCTAGGGAGGTATTAAAGGAAATGATCCTGAGCACAAACAAACCATTCAACCGGTAGAATCATCATAGCCACACATGCTATCTCATGATCACGTAGATCAACTCACGAGCAACACCATCACTATTAATATCATCTGATAACATCAACTGCATCATCTCTCGAAGCCATACTCCATCTGAGTAATCATGCATGATGCTAAATAAGTCACTCTCTCCACATAGTGATACAAGAACCATTCTTCTTATCCAGACATATGTACTAGAAGAATAATTGTTCCAATAGATGTTGGAAGTCACGCCATGGGCTACAAGGACTATTCTTCTAATCTGGACATATTCCCTAGAAAAATGATTGTCTTGGACCATTTTCCCTCCAACCACTACTGTGAACTTAGGGAAAATGTCTATCCTGTACCAATCTTTCCACTCTGGTCACTGCTGTGAAATCAGAGAGATGAACCATTCTTATAATCCAGACATACATCCTAGAAGAATAGTTGTCCATGGTACATTAACAATATGTAAACCTGGACCATTCTCAACAAGGAGAATTTCTTTCCACCAACAATATTTTAACCTGGACCATCCTCCACAACAAGGATGTCTGTCCACCAACAATCTATCCTTCATGGACTATTCTCCTCCTATAGAATGTCTATCCATTAGCACATTGACTATCCATATAGTTGGAAATCATCTCCAACACTAGTGGTAGTCTGCATGGAAATCAAAACAATGCCATCCAATAGAAAAAAAATGTGTATATCCATAGTACTACACAACTACTCCTCAGTGGTACACAACCACTCCTAGTAGCACATGACTACTAACCAATGACACATTATCACTATCGGTCGATCACATCCACCACATTAGCATACAACTATTGTCCAAAAACATACAGTCTCCACAACAATCATATCATCTGATATCAAACTACATAAACAATATCAAGATACAAACTAAGTCATCTGGGCCATTCTTCCACTCACATTTGTGAGATCTGGAAGAGAACATGCCCTAAGAAAGTAAAACATCAACCATGGGCTATTTGGACTATTCTTCCCAAGCATAGAAGAATAATTGTCCCTGATTTCTGATCCTAGACCATTCCTCCGACACTAATCATAGTGTAACATGGAGAGAATGAGTCTTCCCTAGGGAATGCTTGTCCTTGATTGCTGAACCTGGACCATTCACCTAACTGGGCCATTCCTCCGGCACTAATCACAATGCAACTTGAAGAGAATGAGTCTTCCCTAGGGAATGCATGTATCTGATTGGTGAACCTAGACCATTCACATAACTGGGAAATTCTTTCGACACTAATCATAATGCAACCTGGAGAGAATGAGTCTGCCATAGGGAATGACTATCTGGACCATTTCCTATGGAAATGAATGTCCTGCACCAACCTCCAAAAGGGACCATTCTTCGAAAATTCTCACAACTGTGAACTTCGAAAGAATGACTTCCCAACGAGGTGGACCATTCTACTTGACCACTACTTGGAATGACTTCCAAGAAGAATGATTGTCCTCGAACTTTCCCCCACACTATCCACACAGGGAATCACTACCTATTTTACATCAACAATCTATCAGACCATTTTCATTACAAAAATGACTATTAGATCTGGACCATTTTTCGAACTGGAAAATGACTGCCCGTTAGAAATCTTGAACCACTTTCCGGACTGGAAAGGAATTTCCCAACCTGGACCATTTTCCAAACTGGAAAATGACTGTCCATAAATCAATAACATATCAGTGCTCCCTCCCAACCTAGGAGTAATCACCTCATTTTTCAATAAGGAAGTCCTCTCCATGAGCTCAGCTTGTCCCTTAAGTACACAAACTTTTTATCTTGGACAGAGGCTTTACCAAAATATCTGCTATCTACTCATCTATGGAGATATACTGGAGAACCACTTCTCCCCTTTGGAATTTATCATGGAGAAAATAATTCTTGATCTCAATGTGCTTCGACCTATCATGGAACACCGGGTTCTCTGAAATCTTCACATAGCTTTGATCATCACAATATATCACAGTCAAATCTATCACTTGATCAGAAAGTCTAGAAACCAACTTACAGAGCCACACTGCTTCCATACAAGCATCACAAGATGCAATATACTCTACTTCTGTCGTGCTGAGTGCAATAGACTTCTGCTTCCTGCTAGCCCATGACATCGTGGCAAAGCTCAAACTGAAACATATCCAAGTAGCACTTCTTCTGTCATCTACACTCCCTACCCAATATGAATTGATAAATCCATGCAACTGTATATCATAACTTAAATGTCCCACAAAAAAAATATCAAGTTGAGTATTCTCCAAACACATTAACGAGCCAATCAATTTTCGATATAGAGATGAGTTTACTGGATTAGAGTCTGTCAACTTCTTTAGATATATCATCATGGGAGTTTTCCATGAATTTTCAATCCATCATCCCAGACTTCTGAAGAACCATTTCAATATACTTCCTATGTCATAGGAAGTTTTCACCACGCTTCTGTTGTACATGAGAGGCTCTGCACCAAGTTTCCTTGAATCCATACAATGTCTTATTCCATCTGCATACAAGGGTATCTTTTTGGTATATCTAAAAACCTTGAGGTTTTTCTATATACACTTCTTATTCAATTACTTTGTTGAGAAGAACAACCTTTACATTCATCTGATGTAAACTCCAACCCATGGATACTGCATGAGATATAATGGTTTAGGTAGAGGTATATCTGGTTACTAGAACAAGTTGTCATCGTAGTCTTCTCCCTCCTATTGGGAGAAACCTCTAGCCCCAAGTCTCACCTTGTATCTATCAATTCTTAAGTCTTTTTCACAATTTCTCACATACATTATTATTCATCACAACTTCCTTCCATTCCTCCTGCTTGACTGCTTCTAGTAGGCTCAAACTGGTTCAAACTGGGTTCAAACTGGGTTCAAACTGCTTCTAGTTTGCTAGCTGAGGGTACCAAGAGGTGCTCTAGGATAGGGCACACTAGGATATCAATGAATTAGGTCAAATGATTCATCATAAGTGCCTGAACACAAGGGTTAGGGTTTGTTGCTGCTGCATAATAAAAAAACCTAGTTGTAGTTGTAACTAGTGCCATAACGAGCTTAACAAATAACTTCCCAATATATCTTCCAGTGCTTAGACTATCTGAAGATAGTGTGGGCCCATAACCTATTAGAAATAAAGATATGTGCTCATTTTTCCATAGACAATATAGAAATATTATCACCCAACCATAGGCACAAAGGCCACCCCCGAGCACCTTAACCTTGACAGAAAAAATAATTCTGGAAGTAGACCAATAGCCAACCAAGGTAGCACACATTTCTCCAAGGCTAGCGCACCAAGAAAGAATAACCAAATACCAACCAAAAAGTAAAAACCATAACCAAGAGAAAGACCAACAAAAAATCAAAATCTCAGTTGCAATAGCTGCACTCCCTCTCCAAACTTGTGCATCACTAGACTTATGCAGTTGTGACTAAGTGAGTGTCAAATGAGCTCTAACGCCCTCTATTTATATTGCTCTATCTCACTTGACTAGGCCGACTTCTCTTTCTGGAGGCTAATAACTCAATATTAAATATTCTCTTGACCCAAATTATCTTCTAGGGTTATTATCCAACGCTTTAGGGTTTCTTTTGCTTCTCAAAATATTCTAGTCTTTTCAAAGGTTACACATGGATGTTAATACCTCCCATAATAACCATAATATCAACAAACAGGGTGAAGTTAGAACCTTCTAGAAAGAAGGATACTTTTTATGGGATACAAAGAGTATCATATGGATATTGATAATGAGGAGAAGGAGGCTCCGAAGAATGAATGTACAGATACCTCTAGTCCATTTGTTCATCCTTCATACTATCAAGAGAAGTAAGTAGAGCCATCACGACCAGTGGATCTACCTATAGATGTTACAGTGACTAGGAAAAGAACAACATGGATTCATGATACTTTGATGCAGTGAGACATACAAATCCCTGTGATACTTTCAGGGAGAGAAAATGAACTCAAATGTTCTCGAGTTACATGGAGTCACATCATTGATTCCAAACCTTCCTGTTATGAAGAGGAGTAGGTGGCTCTACTAGTGGTGAGGTAGATGGCCCCACCAGGTGCCAACTTAGAATAAGCCAAAGTTCAGAGGGAGTCATCCCTTAGTATCCAATGGGGAGGAGCATCCTCCCATGACAGTTTATAGGAGTTTAAACTTTCGAGGAGGTCAATAGGTGTAGAGGGAGTAGATGGCTTCAAAGATTGTATAGATTCAGAAGGAGTCAATTTTCAGAGGGATAATGTAGAATCAGAGTGAGCCTAATCTTAGAGAGAGTCATTTGGCTCAGAGGGAGATCCAATCATTTAGAGGGAGTCCCCCCCATCAAGTTCAAGTGGGAGAGAGACATCTTCTAGGACTGATAGAAAGGTTTCATGCGTTGAGGAAGTCAGATAGAAGCTTCAGAGGAAGGAGGCTTCTAGGAGATGTGAGACCTCCAGGGAGGATCCATTATTTTTAGTAGACTTTGATATAGTGACAGAGGAGGCATCTAGTCAGGAGGACTGGAGTATGGGTTTTTCCTTAGTCACAGAGGGAGAAACCAGTGAGGTAGCAAGCTTGTAGGTTTGTGAGGATGCCATGGTGGAAGAGTATCAATCCATCATGATTAGTTTTGATACCTAAGGATAATTTTGTGGTGACTTCCAAGTGAATCTACAAGATCAAGCATGTAGCAGATAACATCATCGAGAAGCACAAAGCGAGATTAGTGGAGAAATATTCCCTCAGAAAGAGGGAGTGGATTATGAAGAGACTTTTTCCTCTAGTCGCCAAGTACACATCCATCAAGACTATCATTTCTCTTACTTCTGTGATGGGTTGGAAATTACATTAGATGGTTGTGAAAGACCACTTTCTTCAATGGTATGATTGAGGAGGAACTGTACATAGAGAAACCTTATATCTTTGTGATACATGGGAATAATTCTCATGTTTGCATATTAAAGAAAACATTGTACATAATCAAGCATGCACCCAGAGTGTGGCACTCCCAGATTGATGGAAACTTGATGAGTTTGGGATTCACTAAGAGTGATGCAGATACAAACCTTTACTAAAAGGTTGTAGATAATGATCCAGTGATCTTACTATTGTATGTTGAGCAGAGTGTCTCACTAACAAGTGTAAGAGGGAGTTGGATTCATATTTCGAGGTGGAGGACCTTGGATGAATGCATTATTTCTTTGGATTATAGGTGTGACAGAGATTAGATGAGATATTCCTCAGTCATGGGATACTGATGAGGCTCGATATGATGCACTGCAAGTCCATGGATACACCTATGGAGACAAATATGAAGAAGTTGAGTGATTCTACTCCAAATTTAGACTTGGTGGATCCCACAATATACATGAAGTTTATTGGATCCTTGATATACCTAGTTAACACCAAGTTGGATATTTTCTTTGTAGTGAGAATCCTGATCCAATACAGATGAGCCATGGTAGTTCCATTGGGTTGCAACAAAGCTCGTGGTTTGAGATATGTCTCATATGGTGAAGTGAGGCTGTAGAGATATACAAATTCCAATTGAGCAGGGAGTGCAATTGACAGATTTAACACATTAAGGTGATGCTTGGGATCAATGATGATTTCATGGATAAGTTGAGAAGCAGGTTTATGTAGCACTCAATACAATATATGTGAAGTATATTGCAACCAATGTCTCAAGTCATGAAGCGCTGAAAATTTAGAAGCTTATTGTTGGACTTCATTCGAGACATGATGCATAAGGGAGCAGTAACACATATCCATAGATGAGTAGATAATGTACATTTAGAGGGGTGTACCTATGAATGTCTCCCTCAGTGAGAGGGAGTGTTGATCATTTTCAGCATCAGGAAGATATTCATAGGAGTGTACATGTGGTCAAGGAATAGTCTTAGAAGGAAATAAGAGTCGAGGTTTTGTTGTTTCTCAAGGAGGAAGCATAGGGTGTCATTCTCCTAGAATTGGTAGTTTAACTAGTGGAGAATGAAAAATTCACTTACAAGATTTTACCTATAGTGAATTCACTCACAAGAGTCTACTTGTGGAGGTGAGTGGCCCAGGCATAGTTTTTCAGGGTATTCCTCTAGTGTGTGGTTGCATCAGGCATCATTCTCCTAGGATTGGTAGTTTAACCAGTGGAGAATGAAAAATCCACTTATAGGGGTTCACCTATAAGTGACACTCACTCACAAGGGTGTACTTGTGGTGGCGAGTGGCCTAGGTAAGCATCAGGCAAACCTTGTCCTAGATATGACCTAGGGAGAAGGATACATTTACTTCCGTGGTAAATGGGTCCAATTGTAGTCCTTACTTATAAGAGTTTACCTGTGGACTCAAGGTGCTTGAGGTGCTTCCACGTGTCATATAACATCAGATGCCATTCTCTCAATATCGATAGTTTAACCAACAAATAATGGTAGATTCACTCACATAGGTTTACGTGTGGTGAAATTCACTCACAAGGGTGTACTTGTGGAGGTGAATGGTCTAGGTGTGGTCTTCATTGAGACCCTAGGTACTAGACACAGTTGTGTGGATATGGATCATTAATATGGCTCATGAAGAAAATTTTCTATGATAGAAGAAATCCAAGTATGGAGAATGTCTCTCTCGTTGGGAGGGAGTTTGAATTTTTGCAACTTTGGGAAGACATTATCCATAATAAAATAAAAATAAACCATTATAGAAGACCCTGGAATACACATTGATGCAAGACCAAGTTCCACATGTAAGCGATGCTAGAGGGTTTCTATAACAACGATATTTTATTGATATGAGTTTGGTGTTCTACACATCGCTAGACTCGACTCATTGACTTCCATACTTTCACTATTCTTTGAGAGTTGAAGGGCTCCAAATCCAGACTCTACCAACTATAGATCTTTGTCCAACTTAGGAATCATCGAGGCTACTTCCACTTCTACATCTAGTCAATTGTCATCAAACTTGGATAATTTCAATATCTCAATGACTCTTCAATCCCTAGGACCTATTCCTCTTCAGGTTCGATGAGGGTTTGTAGCATCACATATTTCATCCCTTCTTTTATGTCTTTTGTCCCATTCAATTTTTTGTAGATCGATTGTGGGTTTATTTTGATGCATTCTTCTGATAGTGATTTTGTTTTTTTTATTCATCTAAAATATATTCTCTTTTTCTTTTAGTTGATACTTGTGTCCTCCCTTTCTCTGGCATGCTTGCATTATCTTCTTCAATGTAATTCGACTAGAGTTTTATTTCACTTAAGGAATCTCACAATAAACTACCCCTCCATCGTCGACATTGAGTTTACTATTAGAGTAGGTCATGGTTCAACGATATGTCTGATGTCCTTATTAATAAAAAACTTATGCAATAATGCCAGTGCTATACAAAGGAAACTATCACAGAGGTCATCATAAAACCATCTGTTTACATTGTCCACAGATGTATGCTCTTCTATTGTTTGTTCTTCAAAAAAATCTTTTACAATTTACTCGACCCATTCATAGAGGTTAATTTTACCACTGTTAATTAACATGGAAAACAATTCCTTGCCCTTAATTTGGTTATTCATGTGCAACTTTATTAATGTATTTCTTTATTTCCTTAGGTATTGCTTCCACAAATTTCTCATGAGTTTCAGTGAAAAACTACACCCTTTCCTGTGCAAGTGTTAGTCTATTTCTTTTGGTGTAGTTTTCCAAATAATTTTCTAACTTCCTTTGACACCACTTACAAATATCCCCCACACTCAACATCTATGCATACATGTGGCTACTATACAGTCTTGGATCATGTACTATCGGTAATGGAACCAATGTTGTAATATATAAGATTACACAATATAAGTTGCAAGTAGTGCAATTACATAGCTCTATTATACAAAAAACATTCTACAAGTAATATACCAACATGCATACATAGAAGGAAGAGAAGAAAAGTAGTAGTGGAACCGACAACATGTAGTCTTTTATTATATTATATAAATTACTACTAAATACATCAATAATGATTGATGCTTATTTGTACATTTGTATTAGTGGAAGGTAGTTTCAATTGTCCTAACTAACTTGGTCGACCAACTTGTCCTAATTATTGACCGACATGACTATCTAGTTTACTTATCTTCATAGTTCACTTATTACAATTAGTCAACTAGTGGACTAGGCCCTCCAACAATAATTCTTTTAAGATATTGCTTTCGAATAATTTTTTTTGTTATTGATTGATTAAATATTCATGATTATACACAAACATCTTTCAAGTGAAGATTTCTTCTTATTTCTTTTTGAAGAAATTTTATATGAACAATATTTTTGATTAGTGAAATTGAAATTTTTAAATATTCATGATTATACACTCACTCATCTTTCAATTGAAGATTTGTTCTTATTTATTTTTGAAGAAATTTTATATGAACAATATTTTTGATTAGTGAAATTGAAATTTCATTAATTACGCCGATAGGCATACACCTATTAGAAATGGGCACATTTAATGATCTTTTAATTATAAATTCCAATATTATGGCTAGCAATTGAATATGTTGACACATTATTCGTCGTCCTTCCAAATCAATGAATGAGATTTAATGTTCATAACTTCCTATAATTTTTGAATGCATCTGTTAACCTATTTACTTTTTCCCATTTACTTAATCATGTTAAGAAATTATTGTCTATCCATTTTATTTCCATGCTTAGGTGATTATAAAACTTACTTGACACTTCTATATCAACCTTTTATCTTTTACAACATCATATTTACATTTTCACCAAGTTTGGCCATATCTGCCATACAACTACGAACTGCAACTATCATATTGGCTGGGCGTTTCATTTTCTACATGCACATGGTAATGGAGGGTTTGTGATGGGCACATGATCACATACATTTTCTACATGCATGTGGTAATGGAGGGTTTGTGAGGGTTCATCGCAATGTGAATTTTTTTTCCAAACGTTGCAATGTGATGAACATAACCCCTTGTCGCAATGTGATGTACATAACCTAATGTCGCAATGTGACAAACATAGCCCTACATTGCAATGAGATGAAAATTTCCTGATGTCATAATGTGAAAAACATAACCCACATCACAATGTGACATTCATGCTCATACCTCATTATGTTACAAAACTCTTTCCTTTGTAAAATTGCAATGAACTTTGTAACATCTCAATGTGACAAACATATACCCGTCATCACTATGTGACAAACCATATCACCACTGTGTGATATATGTGCATATCTTGATGTCAAAATGTGACAAACATTTTCAAACGTCGCAATGTGAAAAACATAACCCTTTGTCACAATGTGATGCACATAACCCAATGTCATAATGTGACAAACATAGTCTTACATTTCAATGAGATAAACATTCCATGACGTTGCAATGTGACGAACATAACCCACATCACAATGTGACATTCATCCTGATACCTCATTATGTTACAAAACTCTTTCCTTTGTCACTTTGCGATGAACTTTGTAATGTCGCAATGCTACACACATAGACCCGTCATCACTATGTGATGAACCATAACACCACTGTGTGATATATGTGCATATATTGATGTCACAATATAACAAACATTTCCAAATGTCACAATGTGATGAACATAACCCCTTGTTGCAATGTAATGTGCATATCCCAATGTCGCAATGTGACAAACATTTCCAAATGTTACAATGTGAAAAACATAACCCCTTTTCACAATGTGATGTACAAAACCTAATGTTGCAATGTGACAAACACAGGCTTACATTGGAATGAGATGAACATTTCCCGATGTCGCAATGTGATGAACATAACCCACATCACAATGTGATGTTCATGTTGATACCTCATTATGTTTGAAAACTCTTTCCTTTGTCACATTGTGATGAACTTTATAACGTCATAATGTTACACACATAGACCCATCATCACTATGTGACGAACCATCACATCACAGTGTGATATATACATATATCTTGATATCACAATGTGACAAACATTTCCAAACGTCGCAATGTGACGAACATAACCCCTTATCGCAATGTGATGTAAAGAACTCAATGTCACAATGTGACAAACATAGCCCAACATTGCAATGAGATGAACATTTCTTGATGTCACAATGTGATGAACATAACCAACATCACAATGTGACGTTCATGCTGAAACCTCGTTATGTTACAAAACTCTTTCCTTTGTCACATTGCCACGAACTTTTTAACCTCATAATGTTACAAACATAGACCTGTTGTCACTATGTGACAAACCATAACACCACAATGTGATATATGTGCATATCTTGATTTCACAATGTGACAAACATTTCAAAACGTCACAACGTGAGGAACATAACCCTTTACTGCAATGTGATGTACACAACCCTAATGTCGCAATGTGACAAACATTTCCCAACATTGCAATGACAAAAACATTCCCCAACATCGCAATGTGATGAACATAACCCACTATGGGAGTGTGACAAACCTATTGGAATACCATAATGTGAGAAACAAAAAACTTTCATCCCAATGTCTTCAACATAATCTGTCGATGTCATATGACGAACAAAACGTTATGTTATAATGTGACGAATAAAACTTGATCACCATTGCAATGTGATGGTGCCACAATAAACCATGGTTAAACATAATCAACATCGCCCTCCATAATCATCTCGACATGGTCTACAAAGGTCAACCATGTGCATGAAAAACTATAGTTAAACTCAGTCAACCATAGTCAACCATGGTGATGATCAACCATAGTGAATCATGGTGAAAGTTAATCATGATCAACCATAATGGTCTATTAATTAATGCATTCATACATAAATACATCAATGTGTTAAAGTATTAATGTATTAATTATTCAATACATTAACTTAGTGTTTAAATTTAAGTATTAATACATTAATAATAATAAAATACCAATAATAAATTTAATAAAGTATAAATTTAACGTATTAATATTATCTTAATATATTATTAGTATATTGATGTATTACTTTATTAATGTAACACATTGTATTAATGTATTGATGATTATTATATTAATTGAACTAATGCATTAATGAATTAATGCATTAATGAATATTGTGTTAATGTATTCATACTTTAATGTAAACTTGTAATACATTAATATTTTATATTTATGTAATAATGTTATAAAGTAGTTTTAATATATTTTTAGTTTGTTAATATTATTAATACTTTATTACTTTAATGTATTAATGCAGTGTTAAGATTTTCTAATATATTTATACTTTATTAATGTATTAATCAATAATACTTTATTACTATATTAATACTTTAATAATATGTTATTAATATATTATTTTTTTATTACTTTATTACCCTATTAATACTTTAACAATATATTATTTAATATTGTATTCATGTATTTATTGTTTAATATGTTTAATTAATACATTATATATTCATGTATAAATAATTTAATTTATATATTACATTAATAAATCATATATTTTACATTATTAAAAATCATGTACTTTTAAATCATATACTTTACAATAATTAAATCATATATTTTACTAATTAATTAATACATTAATATTTTAATTTATAAATTTATAAATTATATTAATGTTTTATAAATTTATAAATTATATTAATGTTTTAATTATTTAATATTTTAATATATTTTTTATTTTATACATTAGTTTATATATTATTAATGTATTATTTAATTAATACATTAATAAATTATTAATGTATTATCCCATGAATGTATTAATACATTATTAATATTTTATTATTTTTTAATACTTTATTAATGTATGAATAATGTTTTACTATATTAATAATTTAATATAATAATGTAATACTTTAATGTAATTATCTTATATTATTGTATTTTTATTTATTTTTCATATTGTATTTTTATTTATTTTTCATATTGTATTAATACTTTAATGTATTATTGTATTTTTAGATAGTTTAATAATAATGTATGAGTTTTTTATTAATATATTAATTATTAATACTTTAATATTTTATTAATATTTTAATTAATTAACTAATATTTTAAAACACTAATGTAATTATGTATTATTAATAAATTAATATTTTATTTATGTTTAAATATATTAATACTTTATTAATGTATTTTTAATTTATTACTTTAATTCTTTATTAATATAATAATACTTTAATACTATTTTTTTATGTATTATTTTATTGATGTATTTATATTAGGTTGAGAGTTTTTTTGCTAGACTATCCACATCTTTATCCTTATTGTGAATTTAATTTGAAGGAGACACCCAAACTTTTATAAAGTAATTGTTGTTAATATACGGATAATATTTTATTTATGTTTAAATATATTAATACTTTATTAATGTATTTTTAATTTATTACTTTAATTCTTTATTAATATAATAATACTTTAATACTATTTTTTATGTATTATTTTATTGATGTATTTATATTAGGTTTGAGAGTTTTTTTTGCTAGACTATCTACATCTTTATCCTTATTGTGAATTTAATTTGAAGGAGACACCCAAACTTTTATAAAGTAATTGTTGTTAATATACGGATAATCATAATAAAGATGATACATAATAGAAATGAGTCAAAATAAAAATTTTAAAGATGGAAATGCAAAATGTAAAATGTTTAACCATATTTTTGTAAAAATATTTTAAAAAAAGTAAAATTGATTTTTTTTTTTAAACTTACATTAACTATAAAATTATAGTTAATTTTGTAATAAATTCATGGTAGTTGAATGCCAAATTATATATCCTATAGTTAATTGATCGATGTTTGACCATACTTTTGTAAAAATATTTAAAAAAAAAAAAATTGGATTTTTTAAGAACATAACTGCAGTTAAATGATCTCTTTGGAAATAGATACTCTATGCTGTTGGTTTAACGAATTCTTTAGAAATCTATATTACTATAAACAATTTCTGAAATCAATATCATACACCATTGATTAAACGATTTCTTGGGAAATCAATACTGTCTAACTGATAGTTAAACACTTTGTTGTTGAATTAAAACTAAACCTTGTCAATTGCAACAAATATTTTGGAGATAGACAAAACGGACTATTTTTTTTATTTTTGGGTAGAAATCATTACCCTTAACTTCAGTACTATGTAATTTAAAGTGTGGAGATTTGAAAAGATAACTTGTATAAATTTATGGAGTAATAAACTAGTTGTCTAACGTGTCAATTTCAGTACTTAGTAATTTCTTTTCGAAGAATAATTCAAAATCTTTGTATTGATACCTGACCAGTACACCTGTACCCATTGTATTAGCAATATGAATTTTTATGATTTTTTAAAATCATAATCGATATAGAATTGGTACCTCGGTATTGGTTCCGAAGATTCGTTTTTGTTTTCATTTGTATAAATTGGAGCCACAATTTCAATATTGAAATTGCTACCACAAATAGTAATTGACTCGTTAATTTATTATAGATATCACATAGTGAGATCGGAATTTAAATTTTGGAATCTAAGTCACCAGACACGAGGACAGAAATACAAGTAGGACATAGAACACTGAGGACAGAAATACGAGTAGGCACGGTGAACCTCATAAAGAAATAATAATGAAATATAGACATAAAGATTTATATTCTTTTAGAAACTAGAATATTTATATGATACAAAATATGTAACATAATACATTGTAATATTAATAATGATCAAATGAAAAACAATGAACACACAAAAAATTAGAACCATAATATGTAGCATTTTTAGTCTCATTAAGTCATCAAAATCAAAATGTAAGTTAGAGGCATTGATACTATAGGTGGAAATGTCAATGACAAATACAAAATAGCCATAGGGTAGATACTAAAACTGTAGATGGAAGAATCTCATAGCTCATGAGTCGCGACTGTTAGTAGTCCTCCATGTCATAATCATCAAGATTGGCATCACTACCACTGCTCTCTCCTTCATCCTCCTCTTCCTTCCTTATATCCAATGCAATATTTGCATTTGTTGATGTGGAGGATGAGCCCTCAAGAGGATCACCATTATCAAAAGTGATCGGCTCTAGCACTAGTTCATTAAGATCCAAGTTGGCTAATGCCAACTCAACACTGTTGTTCAAACCCATATCATTAGGAAACACATCCCACATCTTTGTCTTTCCCTTCAACCACTCTTCTCTCTGCCTGTATATAAGACGAAGGTTGGTTTGCACATACACCACTAAGTCACCAGACACTATGACGAAGAGAATAATTCAACAGAAGAGTTTATACTTGAGTGAAGGGTACATTTTTACCGGGGTCATGACAAAAGAGTTCAAGAATCAATGCCACTAACATCGAGGTACATAAATGGCTTGGTTATTTTGATTAAATGCAAGTTCCATACCCTCATACATGATAGAATCCAGTGGAAACATTGCAATCCTGCCATTCTTGAAATCCTCAAAACTGTTAATTCTGCTTAATTTCGAATGGGACCTAAAATTCTACTTTCTCCATATGAAGTCCAATGAGGTTGGAACCACTCTCAAACATCTTGAAATGATTAATGGTAATGTTAAAAATTTAAGCAAAAGGATGAAAATGAAAAATAAATGAGAATGTCACCTTTACTTTAAGAATTTAACATTACCATTAATTACTAGGGTGGGTGAAATGGAGGGGGTGGGGACCTCTTTAAATAGCATTAGTAAGACAAAATAACCCTCAACTGAACACCAAAACACCTCACTCACCAAAATACCTCAAATCTCCAACTTGCATGAGAAAACATGAGCCCAAGTCCTTCTTTGTGTAGGACACATGTCCTATTTTTGAAACACACTAAGGGTAAGTGTTGGACACATGTTGAGAATGTGTCATGTGAACATGACACTTTCGTACACGTGCCAGACACGTGTCCTCATGTATCTTGTCCGACATGTAGGATACACGACACAAGAGGGGGTTTAGACGTATCCGGTGACTTAGATTAGAATAGTTTATATAGTATAGATATCACACGGTGATATCAGAGTTAAATTCACAACCATAGTTTAACATGAATTAGTTTAGTTGTTTAAGATATCACAATAGTATCTAACTTGCTATAACTTGCACACACTAGTATTTAGTTGGTTTAAATTTTAAAATCCAACCAATGATATTAAACTTGAAATCCCCCATATCATACACTTGTCTTGGGTTATTCGGGTTATTCTTGAATATTATGCGTAGGAATGAATAATGAAAATCACATTTCACTTGCTGTTGTAATTGTTCATTTCAACTTTAGTAGAATTATGTTTAAAGTAAATTTTATTTCTAGATGTATAGATATTATAAAGATT
>JASDQU010011851.1:10869-28948 GCA_032191745.1 Picea mariana | reverse complement strand
TTGTACGAATTTCTGGTTCAGAAATTGAGAAGCAAAGCTACAGGAATGTCCAGATAAGTTTGTGTAAATATCTGAAGATGAATATGCTGTAAAAGAATTTCTCAGAAGCTCATAAATAATACAAATCCCTCTCTCACTGGTTTTCCCCTTGTGGGTTTTTCCAGGGTCGAAGTTATACCGAATATCTTTGTGTCTATATTTTCTGAGTTTTGCATATTGCTGATATTTTATTTCTGCGTTGAAAACGATGTTCATAATCCTCATGTTTCAGTTCTGAAATTTATTTTCTATTAAGTTTTTTAGATGCTGAAACACCGCTGTGAGCAGATGCTGAAACACCAGGCTGTAGCATATGCTGAAACATAGTGCTGAGTCTTAAGCTGAAACATCGCTGTGAGCAGATGCTGAAACACCAGGCTGTAGCATATGCTGAAACATAGTGCTGAGTCTTAAGCTGAAACACCGCTGTGA
The DNA here is from genome assembly GCA_032191745.1 of Picea mariana. Taxonomy (NCBI): domain Eukaryota; kingdom Viridiplantae; phylum Streptophyta; class Pinopsida; order Pinales; family Pinaceae; genus Picea; species Picea mariana. Next base: position 28,477 of record JASDQU010011851.1, on the reverse strand, counting down.
GTAGATGCTGAAACACCAGGCTGTAGCATATGCTGAAACATAGTGCTGAGTCTTAAGCTGAAACACCACTGACTATATGATGAAACACTAGGCTGTAACATATGCTGAAACAGTGCTGAAACTGAGTTTTGGCATTTAAATTTGGTAGAAAATTCAGTGAGACTGAAACTGGGTGGGATTTTGAAAAATTAACAGCTAGGGAGGTATTAAAGGAAATGATCCCGAGCACAAACAAACCATTCAATCGGTAGAATCATCATAGCCACACATGCTATCTCATGATCACGTAGATCAACTCATGAGAAACATCATCACTATTAATATCATCTGATAACATCAATTGCATCATCTCTCAAAGCCATACTCCATATGAGTAATCATGCATGATGCTAAATAAGTCACTCTCTCCACATAGTGATACAAGAACCATTCTTCTTATCCAGACATATGTACTAGAAGAATAATTGTTCCAACAGATGTTGGAAGTCACGCCATGGGCTACAAGGACTATTCTTCTAATCTAGACATATTCCCTAGAAAAATGAGTGTCCTAGACCATTTTCCCTCCAACCACTACTGTGAACTTAGGGAAAATTTCTATCCTTTACCAATCTTTCCACTCTAGTCACTGCTGTGAAATTAGGGAGATGAACCATTCTTCTAATCTGGACATACATCCTAGAAGAATAGTTGTCCATGGTACATCAACAATATGTAAACCTGGACCATTCTCAACAAGGAGAATGTCTTTCCACCAACAATATTTTAACCTGGACCATCCTCCATAGCAAGGATGTCTGTCCACCAACAATCTATCCTTCCTAGACTATTCTCCTCCTGTAGAATGTCTGTCCATTAGCACACTGACTATCCATATAGCTGGAAATCATCTCCAACACTAGTGGTAGTCTGCATGGAAATCAAAACAATGCCATCCAATAGAAAACAACTGTGTCTATCCATAGTACTACACAACTACTACCCAGTGGTACACAACCACTCCTAGTAGCACACGACTACTAACCAATGAAACATTGTCACTATCAGTGGATCACATCCACCACATTAGCATACAACTATTGTCTAGAAACATGCAGTCTCCACAACAATCATATCATCTGATATCAACCTGCATAAACAATATCAAGATACAAACTAAGTCATCTAGGCCATTCTTCCACTCACATTTGTGAGATCTGGAAGAGAACATGCCCTCAGAAAGTAAAACATCAACCATGGGTTTTCTAGACTATTCTTCCCAAGCATAGAAGAATAATTGTCCCTAATTTCTGATCCTGGACCATTCCTTCGACACTAATCATAGTGTAACATGGAGAGAATGAGTCTTCCCTAGGGAATGCCTGTCCTTGATTGTTGAACATGGACCATTCACCTAACTGGGCCATTCCTACTGCACTAATCACAATGCAACCTGAAGAGATGAGTCTTCCCTAGGGAATGCATGTACCTGATTGGTGAACCTAGACAATTCACCTAACTGGGAAATTATTTCGGCACTAATCATAATGCAACCTAGAGAGAATGAGTCTTCCATAGGGAATGACTGTCCATATCATTTCCTATGGAAATGAATGTTCTGCACCAACCTCCAAAATAGACCATTCTTCGAAAATGCTCACAACTGTGAACTTCGAAAGAATGACTTCCCAGCGAGGTGGACCATTCTACTTGACCAATACTCGGAGTGACTGCCAAGAAGAATGATTGTCCTCGACCTTTCCCCCACACTATCCACACGGGGAATCACTGCCTATTTTACATCAACAATCTATCAGACCATTTTCATTACAAAAATGACTATCCGATCTGGACCATTTTCCGAACTGGAAAATGACTGCTTATTAGAAATTGCGAACCACTTTCTGGACTGGAAAGGAATTGCCCAACTTGGACCATTTTTCGAACTAGAAAATGACTGTTCGTAAATCAATAACATATCAGTGCTCCCTCCCAATCTGGGAATAATCACTTCATTTTTCAATAAGGAAGTCCTCTCCACGAGCTCAGCTTGTCCCTTAAGTACACAAACTTTTTATCTTGGACAGAGGCTTTACCAAAATATCTGCTATCTTCTCATCTATGGAGATATACTAGAGAACCACTTCTCCCCTTTGGAATTTATCATGGAGAAAATAATTCTTGATCTCAATGTGCTTTGCCCTATCATGGAACACCGGGTTCTCTGATATCTTCACATATCTTTGATCATCACAATATATCATAGTCAAATCCATCACCTGATCAGAAAGTCTAGAAACCAACTTACAGAGCCACACTGCTTCCGTACAAGCATCACAGGATGCAATATACTCTGCTTCTGTAGTGTTGAGTGCAACATAATTTTGCTTCCTGCTAGCCCATGACATCATGGCAAAGCTCAAACTGAAACATATCCAAGTAGAACTTCTTTTGTCATCTGCACTCCCTACCCAATATGAATTGATAAATCCATGCAACTGTATATCATAACTTAAATGTCCCACAAAAAAAAAATCAAGTTGAGTATTCTCCAAACACATTAACGATCCAATCAATTTTCGATATAGAGACGAGTCTACTGGATTAGAGCCTGTCAACTTCTTCAGATATATCATGATGGGAGTTTTCCATGGATTTTCAATCCATCATCCCTGACTTATGAAGAACCATTTCAATATACTTCCTATGTCATAGGAAGTTTTCACCACGCTTCTGTTGTACATGAGAGGCTTTGCACCAAGTTTCCTTGAATCCATACAATGTCTTCTTCCATCTGCATACAAGGGTATCTTTCTGGTATATCTCAAAACCTTGAGGTTTTTCTATATACGCTTCTTAGTCAATTACTTTGTTGAGAAGAACAGTCTTTACATTCATCTAATGTAAACTCCAACCCATGGATACTGCAGGAGATATAATGGCTTAGGTAGAGGTATATCTGGTTACTAGAACAAGTTATCATCGTAGTCTTCTCCCTCCTATTGGGAGAAACCTCTAGCCCCAAGTCTCACCTTATATCTATCAATTCTTAAGTCTTTTTCACAATTTCTCACATACATTATTATTCATCACAACTTCCTTCCATTTCTCTTGCTTGACTGCTTCTAGTGGGCTCAAACTGGGTTCAAACTGCTTCTAGTGGGCTCAAACTGGTTCAAACTGGGTTCAAACTGCTTCTAGTTTGCTAGCTGAGGGTACCAAGAGGTGCGCTAGGATAGGGCGCACTAGGATATCAAGGAATTAGGTAAAATGATACATCATAAGTTCCTGAACACAAGGGTTAGGGTTTGTTGCAACTGCATAATAAAAAAACCTAGTTGCAGTTGTAACTAGTTCCATAACGAGCTTAACAAATAACTTCCCAATATATCTTCCAGTGCTTAGACTATTTGAAGATACTGTGGGCCCATAACCTGTTAGAAATAAAGAGATGTGATCATTTTTCCATAAACAATATAGAAATATTATCACCCAACCATAGGCAAAAAGGCCACCCTCGAGCACCTTAACCTTGACATAAAAAATAATTCTGGAAGCAGACCAATAACCAACCAAGGTAGCACACCTTTCTCCAAGGCTAGCGCACTAAGAAATAATAACCAAATACCAACTAGAAAGTAAAAACCATAACCAAGAGAAAGACCAACAAAAAACCAAAATCTTAGTTGCAATATATGCACTCCCTCTCCAAACTTGTGCATCACTAGACTTATGCAGTTGTGACTGAGTGAGTGTCAAATGAGCTCTAACACCCTCTATTTATACTGCTCTATCTCACTTGACTAGGCTGACTTCTCTTTCTAGAGGCTAATAACTCAATATTAAATATTCTCTTGACCCAAATTATCTTCTAGGGTTATTATACAATGTTTTAGGGTTTCTTTTGCTTCTAGAAATATTATAGTCTTTTCAAAGGTTACATGTGGAGGTTAATACCTCCCACAATAACCATAATATCAACAAAGAGGGCAAAGTTAGAAACTTCTAGAAATAAGGATACTTTTTATGGGATACAAAGAGTCTCATATGGATATTGATAATGAGGATAAGGAGGCTCCGAAGGATGAATGTACATATACCTCTAGTCCATTTGTTCATCCTTCATACTATCAAGAGAAGTAAGTAGAGCCAACACGGCCAGTGGATCTACCTAGAGATGTTACAGTGACCAGGAAAAGAACAACATGGCTTTATGATACTTTGATGCAATGAGACATACAAATCCCTGTGATACTTTCAGGGAGAGAAAATGAACTCAAATGTTCTCAAGTTACATGGAGTCACATCATTGATTCCAAACTTTCCTGTTATGAAGAGGAGTAGGTGGCTCCACCAGTGGTGAGGTAGATGTCCCCACCAAGTGCCAACTTAGAATAAGCCAAAGTTCAGAAGGAGTCATCCCTCAGTATCCAGTGGGGAGGAGCATCCTCCCATGACAGTTTATAGGAGTTGAAACTTTCGAGGAGGTCAATAGGTGCAGAGGGAATAGATGGCTCCGAAGATTGTATAGATTCAGAAGGAGTCAATTTTCAGAGGGATCATGTAGAATCAGAGTGAGCCTAATCTTAGAGAGAGTCATTTGGCTCAGAGGGAGATCCAATCATTTAGAGGGAGGTTCAGGTGGGAGAGAGACATCTTCTAGGACTGATATAAAGGTTTCATGTGTTGAGGAAGCCATATAGAAGCTTCAGAGGAAGGATGCTTCTAGGAGATGTGAGACCTCGAGGGAGGATCCATTATTTTTAGTAGACTTTTATATAGTGACAGAGGAGGAATCTAGTCATGAGGACTAGAGTATGGGTTCTTCCTTAGTCACAGAGGGAGAAACCAGTGAGGTAGCAAGCCTGTAGGTTTGGGAGGATGCCATGGTGGAAGAGTATCAATCCATCATGATTAGTTTTGATACCTGAGGATAATTCTGTGGTGACTTCCAAGTAAATCTACAAGATAAAGCATGTATAAGATAACATCATCAGGAAGTACAAAGTGATATTAGTGGAGAAAGGATTCCCTCAGAAAGAGGGAGTGGATTATGAAGAGGCTTTTTCCTCTAGTCGCCAAGTACACATCCATCAAGAATATCATTTTTGTTACTTCTGTGATGGGTTGGAAATTACATTAGATGGTTGTGAAAGACCACTTTCTTCAATGGTATGATTGAGGAGGAAGTGTACATAGAGAAACCTTAGAGATTTGTGATACATGGGAATAATTCTCATGTTTGCAGATTGAAGAAAACATTGCACATAATCAAGCATGCACCCAGAGCCTGGTACTCCCAGATTGATGGAAACTTGATGAGTTTGGGATTCATTGAGAGTGATGTAGATACAAACCTTTACTAAAAGGTTGTAGATAATGACCTAGTGATCTTACTATTGTATGTTGAGCAGAGTGTCTCACTAACAAGTGTAAGAGGGAGTTGGATTCATATTTCGAGGTGGAGGACCTTGGCTGGATGCATTATTTCTTTGGATTAGAGGTGTGACATTGATTAGATGAGATCTTCCTTAGTCATGGGATACTGATGAGGCTCGATATGATGGACTGCAAGTCCATGGATACACCTATCGAGACAAATCTGAAGAAGTTGAGTGATTCTACTCCAGATTTAGATTTGGTGGATCCCACGATATACATGAAGTTTATTGGATCCTTGATATACTTGGTTAACACCAAGTTGGATATTTTCTTTGTAGTGAGAATCCTAATCCAATACAGATGAGCCATGGTAGTTCCATTGGGTTGCAAGAAAGCATGTGGTTTGAGATATGTCTCATATGGTGAAGTGAGGCTGTAGAGATATACAAATTTCGATTGAGCAGGGAATGAAATTGATAGATTTAACACATTAAGGTGATTCTTGGGATCAATGATGATTTCCTGGATAAGTTGAGAAGCAGGTTTATGTAGCACTAAATACTATATATGTGAAGTATATTGCAACCAGTGTTGCAAATCATGAAGCGATGAAAATTTAGAAGCTTATTGTTGGACTTCATTCGAGACATGATGCATAAGGGAGCAGTAAGACATATCCACAGATGAGCAGATAACGTACATTCAGAGGGGTGTGCCTATGAATGTCTCCCTCAGTGAGAGGGAGTGTTGATCATTTTCAGCATCAGGAAGATATTCATAGGAGTGTACATGTGGTCAAGGAACAATCTTAGAAGGACATAAGAGTTGAGGTGTTGTTGTTTCTCAAGGAGGAAGCATAGGGTGTTATTCTCCTAAAATTGGTAGTTTAACTAGTGGAGAATGAAAAATTCACTTACAAGATTTTACCTGTAGTGAATTCACTCACAAGAGTATACTTGTGGAGGTGAGTGGCCCAGGCATAGTTTTTCAGGGTATTCCTCCAGTGTGTGGTTTCATTGGGCATCATTCTCCTAAGATTGGTAGTTTAACCAGTGGAGAATGAAAAATCCACTTATAGGGGTTCACCTATAAGTGACACTCACTCACACGGGTGTACTTGTGGTGGTGAGTGGCCTAGGTAAGCATCGAGCAGACCTTGTCCTAGATATGGCCTAAGGAGAAGGATACATTTACTTCTGTGGTAAATGGGCCCAAGTGTAGTTCTTACTTATAGGAGTTTACCTGTGGACTCAAGGTGCTTGAGGTGCTTCCACGTGTCATATAGCATCAGATGCCATTCTCTCAATATCGATAGTTTAACCAACAAATAATGGTAGATTCACTCACATAGGTTTACGTGTGGTGAAATTCACTGGTGTACTTGTGGAGGTGAATGGTCTAGGTGTGGTCTTCATTGAGACCCTAGGTACTAGACATAGTTGTGTGGATATGGATCATCAATATGGCTCATGAAGAGAATTTTCTATGACAGAAGAAATCCAAGTATGGAGAATGTCTCTCTCGTTGAGAGGGAGTTTGAATTTTTGCAACTTTGGGAAGACATTATCCATAATAAAATACAAAGAAACCATTATAGAAGACCCTAGAATACACATTTATGCAAGACCAAGTTCCACATGTAAGCGATGCTAGAGGGTTTCTCTAACAACGATATTTTATTGATATGAGTTTCGTGTTCTACACATCGCTAGACCCGACTCATTGATTTCCATACTTTCACTTCTTCGAGAGTCGAAGGGATCCAAATCCAGACTCTACCAGCTATAGATCTTTGTCCAACTTAGGAATCATCGAGGCTACTTCCACTTCTACATCTAGTCAATCGTCATCAAACTTGGATAATTTCAGTATCTCAATGACTCTTCAATCCCTAGGACCTATTCCTCTTTAGGTTCAATGAGGGTTCGTAGCATCACATATTTCATCCCTTCTTTTCTGTCTTTTGTCCCATTCAATTTTTTGTAGATCGATTGTGGGTTTATTTTGATGCATTCTTCTGATAGTGATTATATTTTTTTTCTTCATCTAAAATATATTCTCTTTTTCTTTTAGTCGATGCTTGTGTCCTCCCTTTCTCTGGCATGCTTGCATTGTCTTCTTCAATGTAATTCGACTAGAGTTTTATTTCACTTGAGGAATCTCACAATAAACTACCCCTCCATCGTCGACATTGAGTTTACTATTAGAGTAGGTCGTGGTTCAACGATATGTCTGATGTCCTTATTAATAAAAAACTTATGCAATAATGTCGGTGCTATACAAAGGAAACTATCACGGAGGTCATCATAAAACCATCTGTTTACATCGTCCAAGGATGTATGCTCTTCTATTGTTTGTTCTTGAAAAAAATCTTTTACAATTTACTCGACCCATTCGTAGAGGTTAATTTTACCACTGTTAATTAACATTGACAACAATTCCTTTCCCTTAATTTGGTTATTCATGTGCAATTTTATTAATGTATTTCTTTATTTCCTCAGGTATTGCTTCCACAAATTTCTCGTGAGTTTCAATGAAAAACTACACCCTTTCCTGTGCAAGTGTTAGTCTGTTTCTTTTGGTGTAGTTTTCCAAATAATTTTCTAACTTCCTTTGACACCACTCACAAATATCCCCCACACTCAACATCTATGCATACATGCAACTACTATACAGTCTTGGATCATGTACTATCGGTAATGGAACCAATGTTGTAATATATAAGATTACACAATATAAGTTGAAAGTAGTGCAATTACATAGCTCTATTATACAAAAAACATTCTACAAGTAATATACCAACATGCATACATAGAAGGAAGAGAAGAAAAGTAGTAGTGGAACCAACAACATGTAGTCTTTTATTATATTAGATAAATTACCACTAAATACATCAATAATGATTGATGCCTATTTGTGCATTTGTATTAGTGGAAGGTAGTTTCAATTGTCCTAACTAACTTGATCGACCAACTTGTCCTAATTATTGACTGACACGACTATTTAGTTTACTTATCTTCATAGTTCACTTATTACAAGTAGTCAACTAGTGGACTAGGCCCTCCAACAATAATTCTTTTAAGATATTGCTTTCAAATAATTTTTTTTGTTATCGATTGATTATGGAGTCGTAAGTTCATTGTTAAATATTCATGATTATACACAAACATCTTTCAAGTGAAGATTTCTTCTTATTTCTTTTTGAAGAAATTTTATATGAACAATATTTTTGATTAGTGAAATTGAAATTTTTAAATATTCGTGATTATACACTCACTCATCTTTCAATTGAAGATTTGTTCTTATTTCTTTTTGAAGAAATTTTATATGAACAATATTTTTGATTAGTGAAATTGAAATTTCATTAATTATGCCGATAGGCATACACCTATTAGAAATGGGCACATTTAATGATCTTTTAATTATAAATTACAATATTATGGCTAGCAATTGAATATGCTGACACATTCTTCGTCGTCCTTCCAAATCAATGAATGAGATTTAATGTTCATAACTTCCTATAATTTTTGAATGCATCCGTTAACCTATTTACTTTTTCCCATTTACTTAATCATGTTAAGAAATTACTATCTATCCATTTTATTTCCATGCTTAAGTGATTATAAAACTTACTTGACATTAAACATTTACTTCTATATCAACCTTTTATCTTTTACAACATCATATTTACATTTTCACCAAGTTTGGCCATATCTCCCATACAACTACAGACTACAACTGTCATATTGGCTGGGCGTTTCATTTTCTACATGCACATGGTAATGGAGGGTTTGTGATGGGCACATGATCACATACATTTTCTACATGCATGTGGTAATGGAGGGTTTGTGAGGGTTCATCGCAATGTGAAAACAATTTCCAAACGTCGCAATGTGATGAACATAACCCCTTGTCGCAATGTGATGTACAGAACCTAATGTCGCAATGTGACAAACATAGCCCTACATTGCAATGAGATGAAAATTTTCTGATGTCATAATGTGAAAAACATAACCCACATCACAGTGTGACATTCATGCTCATACCTCATTATGTTACAAAACTCTGTCCTTTGTAAAATTGCAATGAACTTTGTAACATATCAATGTTATAAACATATACCTGTCATCACTATGTGACGAACCATATCACCACAGTGTGATATATGTGCATATCCTGATGTCAAAATGTGACAAACATTTTCAAACGTTGCAATGTGAAAAACATAACCCTTTGTTGCAATGTGATGCACATAACCCAATGTCACAATGTGACAAACATAGTCCTACATTTCAATGAGATAAACATTTCATGACGTTGCAATGTGACGAACATAACCCACATCGCAATGTGACATTCATCCTGATACCTCATTATGTTACAAAACTCTTTCCTTTGTCACTTTGTGATGAACTTTGTAATGTCGCAATGCTACGCACATAGACCCGTCATCACTATGTGACGAACCATAACACTACTGTGTGATATATGTGCATACATTGATGTCACAATGTGAAACATTTCCAAACGTCACAATGTGATGAACATAACCCCTTGTTGGAATGTAATGTGCATATCCCAATGTCGCAATGTGACAAACATTTCCAAACATTGCAATGTGAAAAACATAACCCCTTTTCACAATGTGATGTACAAAACCTAATGTTGCAATGTGACAAACACAGACTCACATTTGAATGAGATGAACATTTCCCGATGTCGCAATGTGATGAACATAACCCACATCACAATGTGATGTTCATGTTGATACCTCATTATGTTTCAAAACTCTTTCCTTTGTCATATTGCGATGAACTTTATAACGTCATAATGTTACACACATAGACCCATCATCACTATGTGACGAACCATAACATCGCAGTGTGATATATACATATATCTTAATATCACAATGTGACAAACATTTCCAAACGTCGCAATATGATGAACACAACCCCTTATCACAATGTGATGTAAAGAACTTAATGTCGCAATGTGACAAACATAGCCCAACATTGCAATGAGATGAACATTTCTTGATGTCACAATGTGATGAACATAACCCACATCACAATGTGATGTTCATGCTGAAACCTCGTTATGTTACAAAACTCTTTCCTTTGTCACATTGCCACGAACTTTTTAACCTCACAATGTTACACACATAGACCTGTCGTCACTATGTGACGAACCATAACACCACAGTGTGATATATGTGCATAACTTGATTTCACAATGTGACAAACATTTCAAAACGTCACAATGTGAGGAACATAACCCTTTATTGCAATGTGATGTACAAAACCCTAATGTCGCAATGTGACAAGCATTTCCCAACATTGCAATGACAAAAACATTCCCCAATGTCGCAATGTGATGAACATAACCCACTATGGGAGTGTGACAAACCTATTGGAATACCATAATGTGAGAAACAAAAAACTTTCAACCCAATGTCTTCAACATAATCTGTCGATGTCATATGACGAACAAAACGTTATGTTATAGTGTGACGAATAAAACCTGATCACCATTGCAATGTGATGGTGCCACAATAAACCATCGTTAAACATAATCAACATCGCCCTCCATAATCATCTCGACAGGGTCTACAAAGGTCAACCCTGTGCATGGAAAACTATAGTTAAACTCAGTCAACCATAGTCAACCATGGTGATGATCAACCATAGTAAATCATAGTGAAAGTTAACCATGATCAAACATAATGGTCTATTAATTAATGCATTCATACATAAATACATCAATGTGTTAAAGTATTAATGTATTAATTATTCAATACATTAACTTAGTGTTTAAATTTAAGTATTAATACATTATTAATAATAAAATACCAATAATAAATTTAACAAAGTATAAATTTAACGTATTAATATTATCTTAATATATTATTAGCATATTAATGTATTACCTTATTAATGTAACACATTGTATTAATGCATTGATGATTATTATATTAATTGAACTATTAATGAATATTGTGTTAATGTATTAATGCATTAATGAATATTGTGTTAATGTATTCATACTTTAATGTAAAAATGTAATACATTAATATTTTGTATTTATATAATAATGTTATAAAATAGTTTTAATGTATTTTTAGTTTGTTAATATTATTAATACTTTATTACTTTAATGTATTAATGTAGTATTAAGACTTTCATATCATTATAATGTATTAATCAATAATATTTTATTATTATATTAATACTTTAATAATATGTTATTAATATATTATTTTATTATTACTTTATTACTATATTAATACTTTAACAATATATTGTTTAATATTGTATTCATATATTTATTATTTAATATGTTTAATTAATACATTATATATTCATGTATAAATAATTTAATTTATACATTACATTAATAAATCATATATTTTATATTATTAAAAATGATGTACTTTTAAACCATATACTTTACAATAATTAAACCATATATTTTACTAATTAATTAATACATTAATATTTTAATACTTTAATTTATAAATTTACAAATTATATTAATGTTTTAATTATTTAATACTTTAATACAATAATGTATTTTTTATTTTATACATTAGTTTATATATTATTAATGTATTATTTAATTAATAAATTATTAATGTATTATCCCATGAAGGTATTAATACAATATTAATATTTTATTAATGTTTTAATACTTTATTAATGTGTGAATAATGTTTTACTATATTAATAATTTAATATAATAATGTAATACTTTAATGCAATTATCTTATATTATTGTCTTTTTTATTTATTTTTTATATTGTATTAATACTTTATTATTTTAATGTAATTATCTTATATTATTGTCTTATTTATTTATTTTTTATATTGTATTAATACTTTATTATTTTAATGTATTATTGTATTTTTAGATAGTTTAATACTTTAATAATAATATATGAGTTTTTTATTAATATATTAATTAATACTACTTTAATATTTTATTAATATGTTAATTAATTAACTAATATTTTAAAGGACTAATGTAATTATGTATTATTAATGTATTCATACTTTATTTATGTTTAAATATATTAATACTTTATTAATGTATTTTTAATCTATTACTTTAATTCTTTATTAATTTAATAATATTTTAATACTATTTTTAATGTATTACTTTATTATTATTTTATTGATGTATTTATATTTGGTTTGTGAGTTTCCTTTACTAAACTATCCACACTCTTATTCTTATCCTTACTCTCATTGTGAGTTTAGTTTGAAGGAGACACCCAAACTTTTATAAAGTAATTGTTGCTAATATATAGATAATCATAATAAAGATGATACATAATAGAAATGAGTCAAAATAAAATTTTTAAAGATGGAAATGCAAAATGTAAAATGTTTGACCATACTTTTGTAAAAATATTTAAAAAAAATAAAATTGAAAAATCTTTTTTGTAAACTATAATTAATTTTGTAATAAATTCATGTTAGTTGAATGCCAAATTGTATATCCTATAGTTAAATGATTAATGTTTGAGCATACTTTTGTAAAAATATTAAAAAAAAATAAAAATTGGAATTTTTTTAAAACTTAACTATAAAGTTAATTTTGTAATAAATTCATGTTAATTGGATGCCAAATTGTATATCTTATGGTTAAATGATCTCTTTGGAAATAGATACTCTATGCTGTTGGTTTAACGAATTCTTTAGAAATCTATATTACCATAAATAATTTCTGAAATCAATATCAAACACCATTGATTAAACGATTTCTTGGGAAATCAATACTGTCTCACTGATAGTTAAACACTTTGTTGTTGAATTAAAACTAAACCTTGTCAATTGCAACAAATATTTTGGAGATAGACAAAACGAACTTTTTTTATTTTTGGGTAGAAATCATTACCCTTAACTTCAGTACTATGTAATTTAAAGTGTGGAGATTTGAAAAGATACCTTGTATAAATTTATAGAGTAATAAACTAGTTGTCAAACGTGTCAATTTCAGTACTTAGTAATTTCTTTTCGAAGAATAATTCAAAATATTTGTATTGATACCTGATCAGTACACCTGTACCCATTGTATTAGCACTAGCACAGCTGCTAACTCACGACTGGTGAACACCGAAAGGCTTACGACTGGTAATCCGCCTCATCCGCTGCTGGTGAACGCCGATAACTGTCCAGTGTTCACTGTTCTCAAATCAATCTGTCCTTGCCCTTTCACGCTAGGTTAAATGTTTTATGTTTTTACACTTGAGAGCTAACCACGATATAATCTATAAATTTTATGTATATCCGATTGCTGGAACATAGGATTAATATTGACCCCAACCCTAAGACACAGGATTAATGTAAAATATCGACCCCAACCCTAAAACACATAATTAATGTAAAATACTGATATCGACCCCAGTCCATTGTAAAATACTGCATATAATCTATAATTTATAAATTTTATGTATATCCGATTGCTGGAACACAGGATTAATATCGACCCCAACCCTAAAACACAGGATTAATGTAAAATCGACCCCAACCCTAAAACACAAGATAAATGTAAAATATCGACCCCAAACCTAAAACACAAGATTAATGTAAAATACTGATATCGACCCCAGTCCATTGTAATATGTTTCGACCCCAGTCCATTGTAAAATAATGCATATAATCTTTATTGCATATATTGCATATAATATTCATATAACTCGCGGCAACAATTTTCTTTATAATATGCATCTAACTCGTGGCATATAATATGCATCTAACTCGCATATAATATGCATCTAACTCACGTCTTATAATATTCATCTTTATTTCATATTCGTAAATCACACATAATCTTCTACATATTACATATAATATTCATCTTCTGCATATTGCATATGAGTACATACCTGTTCCCCGAAAGTTCGTGGACCTTGATAATTAGATGCTCCTCTGTAGGACTGATCTTGCCGCGTTTGAGATCAGGCCGGAGATAGTTAAGGCACTTTAGTCTGTAGCTGTTTCAGTTCTCTTTAGACCTGCAAATTGATATCTGTCGTTTCTGTAATTGGTCATTACATTACATAATAAGCATCCACGACACAGAAAACAGTCAAAATTGCCCCCACAAATGTTAAGAAATCACAGATGTATGTATTCACAGAGGTTTATTATTACATACCGGCTACTTTGGAGAGAAATTTCCAGCGCCCTTCCCCATGTAAACAGTAATAGTTATTTTCATGTGCATGTGACTGTGTGCAAAGTGAAAAAACTGTAAATTGGCAAATGCGGTTATAGCCTGGTAATTATTCAAGCTTAGGAGGTGGGAAAACGTGCATAGGAGGTGAAAGGGCTCACAGAATGCATGGCACATGCAGCTGTCTTTAAAGTGGTAATTATTTAAGTGGAAAAACGTGCATAGGAGGTTAAACACTCACAAAATGCATGGAAAATGGGGCTGTCTCTAAATTGGCAGCGCCTGTTTTTAAATTGGTAATTATTTAAGTGGGAAAAATGTGCGCTGGAGGTTAAACACTCACAGAATGGGTCGTGGCATCAGAGGGCAGTTTAAACATCAGAAAGGAATGCGTGCATGTCGTGGCATCAAAGAGCCATTCAAAAACTAATGTGTACTTGTGTGAAGTGTTTCTTAATGATATAAACGTGGCATGAACATATATTAATCCTCCTTAATCATTTAAACGTGGAAATTATATATATTTACAGTAATTTTTTAATGTGATTAGGTAAATGTAAAAAAGTAAACATATTAACGGATGCGTTCATAAATGCAAGGAAGTTATGAACAATAAATCTGATTCATTGATTTTGGAGGACGACTAAGAATATGCCAACATCTTCAATGCGTAGCCATCAGATTAGGGTTTAAGGGTAAATAAGGTTAAAAGATCATTAATTGTGCCCATTTTCAATAGGTGTACGCCTTATCGGCATAAATATGAATTTGTATGATTTTTTAAAATCATAATCGATATAGAATTGGTACCTCGGTATTGGTTCTGAAGATTCGTTTTTGTTTTCATTTGTATAAATTGGAGCCACAATTTCAATATTGAAATTGCTCCCACAAATAGTAATTGACTTGTTAATTTATTATAGATATCACATAGTGAGATCGGAATTTAAATTTTGGAATCTAAGTCACCAGACATGAGGACATAGAACACCGAGGACACAAAAATACAAGTAGGAACGGTGAACCCCATAAAAAAACAAGATATGGAGGACACACACACACACACACACACACACACACACACACACACATATATATATATATTTGAAAATTACACACACAAAAATGAAATACAGACATAAATATTTATATTCCTTTAGAAACTAGACTATTTACATGATACAAAACATGTAACATAATACATTGTAACATTAATGATGATCAAATGACAAACAATGAACACACAAAAAATTAGAACCATAACCTGCAGCATTCTCAGTTTCATTAAGTCATCAAAATCAAAATGTAAGTTAGAGGTACTGATACTATAGGTGGGAATGCCAATGACAAATACAAAATAGCCATAGGGTAGATACTAGAACTGTAGATGGAAGAATCTCATAGCTCATAAGTCGTGACTGTCAGTAGTCTTCCATGTCATAATCATCAAGATTGGCATCACTACCATTGATCTCTCCTTCATCCTCCTCTTCCTCCCCTATATCCAATGCAATATTTTCATTTGTTGATGTGGAGGATGAGCCCTCAAGAGGATCACCATCATCAAAAGTGATTGGCTCTAGCACTAGTTCATTAAGATACAAGTTGGTTAATGCCAACTCAACACTGTTGTTCAAACCCATATCATTAGGAAACACATCCCACATCTTTGTCTTTCCCTTCAACCACTCTTCTCTTTGCCTGTATATAAGACGAAGGTTGGTGTGCACATACACCACTAAGTCACTTGACACGATGACAAAGAGAAGAGTTCAACAAAAGAGTTTATACTTGAGTGAAGGGTACATTTTTACCGGGGTCGTGACAAAAGAGTTCAAGAATCAATGCCACCAACATCAAGGTACATAAATTGCTTAGTTCTTTTGATTAAATGCAAGTTCCATACCCTCATACATGATAGAATCCAATGGAAACATTGCAATCCTGCCAATCTTGAAATCCTCAAAACTGTTAATTCTGCTTAATTTTGAATGGGACCTAAAATTCTACTTTCTCCATATGAAGTCCAATGAGGTTGGAACCACTCTCAAACATCCTGAAACGATTAATGGTAATGTTAAAAATTTAAGTAAAAGGATGAAAATGAAAAATAAATGAGAATGTCACCTTTACTTTACGAATTTAACATTACCATTAATTACTAGGGTGGGTGAAATGGAGGGGGTGGGGACCTCTTCAAATAGCATTAGTAAGACAAAATAACCCTCAGCTGAACACCAAAACACCTCACATCTCCAACTTGCATGAGAAAACATGAGCCCAAGTCCTTCTTTGTGTAGGACACATGTCCTATTTTCGGGACACACTAAGGGTAAGTGTTGGACACATGTTGAGAATGTGTCCCGTGAACATGACACTTTCATACACGTGCTAGACACGTGTCCTCATGTATCATGTCCGACATGTAGGATACACGACACGGGAGGGGGTTCATACGTATCCGGTGACTTAGATTAGAGTAGTTTATATAGTATAGATATCACATGGTGATATCAAAGTTAAATTCACAACCATAGTTTAACATGAATTGGTTTAGTTGTTTAAGATATCTCAATAATATCTAACTTGCTATAACTTGCACATACTAGTATTTAGTTGGCTTAAATTTTAAAATCCAACCAGTGATATCAAACTTGAAATCCCCCATATCATACACTTGTCTTGGGTTATTCTTGAATATTATGCATAGGAATGAATTATGAAAATCACATTTCACTTGTTGTTGTAATGGTTCATTTCAACTTTAGTAGAATTATGTTTAGAGTAAATTTTATTTCCAGATGTATAGATATTATAAAAATTTAGAGTGATTTTTTTTATTACAATCAATAATGATTTATATTTAAAAAAAAAATATTTTACATATACGTGTTTTAAATATTTTTTTTTTTAATAAATTTTTAAAACCCAACCTCAAATCATTGAAGAATTCTCTATTAGAATAATTGGTTAAGTATCAAAACTTTACTCATGCAATAATTGGTTAAGTATCAAAACTTTACTCATGTAAAAGTAATGATTTGATAATTGTGATAGTTTAATTTTA
>JASDQU010011850.1:149344-190725 GCA_032191745.1 Picea mariana | reverse complement strand
ATGTATTTGGTCAATACCAAGCCAGATATTTGTTTTGCTGTCAACACTCTCAATCAGTTCATGGTGGAGCCTAGGAGAGTGCACTGGGTGGCAGCAAAACATGTGCTCAAGTATCTTTGTGGTACGGTAGATTATGGTTTGGACTATCAAATAAGAGATGGAGTTCGTCTGGTTGGCTATACAGACTCGAATTGGGCAGGATGTGTCAATGACAGGAAAAGCACTTCAGGGTGTTGTTTTGGATTGGGATCAGCAGTTGTGTCTTGGTTCAGTCAAAAACAAAAGTCAGTGGCTTTGAGTTCTACAGAGGCTGAGTATATGGCAGCCAGTCAGGCCAGTTGTGAGGCCCTTTGGCTTCGCAAGATGTTGGTGGGATTGTTCGGTGTGCAGTTGAGGCCTACTATGATTTACTGTGATAATCAAAGTTGCATTAAACTCTCGGAGAATCCAATTTTTCATGACCAGTCTAAGCATATCGAGATTCGTTATCACTTCATCCGTGACTATGTTCAGAGAGGAGCCGTGGAGCTACAGTACATATCTACAGAGGAGCAGGTTGCAGACATACTCACCAAGGCATTAGGCAGAGGCAAGTTTGTATTTTTCAAGGACAAGCTTGGAGTGGTGAGTAACACTTTCCTCGATATGAGGGAGTGTTAAATTTTTTAATTAAACAAAGTACCAAGGCAAGTGTTTCTCATCCCTAGGCGCCTAAGGGGTGAAAAAGTGCCTAATGTGGGCCCTAGTCATTTAATTTGTGAGATGCAAATTAAAAGGTGACTTTATGACTTTAGTGAGGGTGAGTGAAGAGACATCAAATCTCAGCCACTCATCTAATCTAATCTCAACCATTGGATTAGAAAACTCCTCACCTACCTCATGAGATCGATTAGGGTTGGAGGGGGCACCCATTGTTGGGTAGTTGGTTCATTGTTGAGAGAGCACGAGAGAGAGCATTTTCGAGCAGGAAGAGAGCAGCCATTTCTGAGAGGTAGGGCACACATGCCAAGGCAGAGTAATAGCACAAAAATCGAGGCAAAGGTTCAGCATACACAGAAGGTTGTACAGCACGGATTTCGAGGTTTGTACAGTCACTTATGTGCTCAGAAATTAAGACAACGGACAACATTTAATTCTATCTATATGGTACGGATTTTACCAGTCTATACAACTATACTTTGGCACAGATTTCGAGGAGTGACAAACAATCGTACTTAGGTTGTACTGTGTGGATTTCGTACAGGTCCGTACAGTCCTTTCTTGGCACAGAAATCGAGACAGATTGTTGTGAGGTTTTTTTGGAAAGTTTGGCACGGTTTTCAAGGCAGTCGTACAGCTATTAAATTATTAATTCACCCAGAAATTTGTTGAAGCNATTTAATTCTATCTATACGGTACGGATTTTACCAGTCTATACAACTATACTTTGGCACAGATTTCGAGGAGTGACAAACAATCGTACTTAGGTTGTACTGTGTGGATTTCGTACAGGTCCGTACAGTCCTTTCTTGGCACAAAAATCGAGACAGATTGTTGTGAGGTTTTTTTGGAAAGTTTGGCACGGTTTTCAAGGCAGTCGTACAGCTATTAATTCACCCAGAAATTTGTTGAAGCAGTTGACATGTATTTCGAGGCATCCGTACAGCAGTTTGGAGACACAGAAATCGAGGAGCAGACCTGAAATTTATTGCATAAAATTCTGAAAAGAATTTTGAGGAGTTTGGATTATTTCCTGCGTGAAGATTTGGCACGGTTTTCGAGATAAGTTTGTCATTTAAATTTCTGAAGATGAACATGCTGTAACAGAATTTCTCTGAAGCTCCTTAATAATAAAAATCTCCCTCTCTCACTGGTTTTCCCCTTGTGGGTTTTTCCAGGGTCAAAGTTAGACCGAAAATATCTGTTTCATTAATTTTTTGAGTTTTATGTGCTGCTGATATTTTATTTGTACGTTATAAACGATGTTCAGAATCCTTATGTTTCAGTTCTGAAATTTATTTTCTGCTAAGTTTTTATATGCTGATATAAAACTGGGTTTGGGCATTAAATATTGGCTAAAAAATCTGTGAGACTGAAACTGGGTTGGGGTCTAAAAATTTACACATCTTACCATGCCATGACTCAACAAATATAGACAACATTAACATGCACACATAAAACTGATGCATAACTTTCGGGATTCTCAGAGGACTCAGCAAGCATGAGTTGACACAGATGGATGCTCGGGAGAGAGTGCAATCTCCTAGGAGCATGTCTTCAATTCATAGATCAGCAGAGGTAGCAGTAGAGGCTTCCAATGCAGTGGGAGCAGTGGCTTCATGTTCCGGGAAAGTAGAGGCTTCTAGTACAGAGGGAGCAGCCACGACAGTTGATGAGTTGGAGATAGATTCTGGTGGAGGCACCAGAAGTACCTCTCTTGCTAAGAGGTAGTGTTAGATTTGGTAGCTCGAAGGTACTTCTGCATTGGCAGCACCCAGCATGCGGAAGTGACAAAGCACATTTTCTCCCTAGTGACTTTATAATATGTTTTTATTAAGTAACTTTATAGAGTGATTTTATAAAGTTGGGTCTTTTATTTTTAAAGTGTAAAAGCGACTTTATGATGTTGTGGGTCACTTTAGTGACTTAAGTGACCTCAACGAATGATTAAGTCGTGATTGTTGATCTCACAAATACAAGATACAAGATCTAATATTGACTGTCAATCTCATTGGAAGACCAAGGGTTAGGGCAGTTACATTTTGAAATTAGATAAAGGCAGCTCATGAGGGAGAGGAGGGCGCACACTTTGAGGAGAGTTGGAGTGAATGTGAAAAGGCACGACTTCCAAGGAAAGTTTCTTTGCTTGGAGGGAAAGAGCTGCAGCAAAGGAAGTTGGCATGTATCTCTAGGAGAGGGATCGGCACGCACTTCAAGGAAATTTCTGCATTAAAGAGGGTTCAGTACCGTACAGCAAAGAAGGTCCGTACAGTACGGTTTTGAATTTCTAGGTGTTATCTCTGCTGCTGATAAATCTATACAGCAAGGTATTATTTTGTACTTCTGGGCACAAAAATCGAGGCATTATTTCTGTTGTTTGTGACTGTACAATCCGTACTGTTTGTACAGGAAATCAAGTTCTGATTTCAAGACTGTGTTGCTCAGGCAATTATGTGAAATTTTTGCTCCGATAGTGTGAAAGTACAATATATTAATGCTAAAAGTGTATTGTTGTTGTACTCGGAATTTTCCCTAAAGCTGAATAAATAAACTTTCTCCTTAAATCTGTCATCTTTCCTGTGTTTTCTTCAAGGGGCATAGCCCAGAAATTTATGTGCCAAATGTGAAGAATTTGTCTACTGTTCATGAATATTCCGCTGCTGATTTAGTTTCAGATCTATGTCAGTTAGTGTTTCTGCTCATCAAGTACAGTTCAGTATTGGGTTTAATGCTTTACTGTTGAAGCTTAATAGGAGGTTGAAATATGTGTATGACTTTGTGTATTTCTGAGCTATATTTTCTACATTATTATTGTCTTAGAGGCATTTTGGGGGGGTCAACCTAGACCTATCCACCTTGTATCATGGATTGTTTATGTTTTAGGGGCTTCTCAAAGAGGTGAAGTGCTTGGTTTCATCATATAAGTAGAGGAAGTGCTCCCTCATTTGTAAATCATAGCAACTTGTGGAGGATTTGTCATACTTATCTCTTCTTTACTTCTCTTTCACTATGGATGATTTATGCACCTTCATTGGGAGATGATCTTTGGATGCTTTCAAGTTTTGATGGATGATTTCATGGTTAGGGTTCATGAATGATCATCGATTTACCTAGTAAGTATTCTTTCTAGATATTTGTTGGTTTATTTCTTGAATGTATTTACTACTATTAAGTGAATGTGTTTATCAACATGGTGATATTGCATGTTACCTTGAATAAACATTATCTTGTAACCCTAGGAAGGTTTGTAGTGGATTACTTTCCCTTGTTATCATTGATTTAAAGCTTGTTAAAGGACGTAGGGCAATTTTCTAGGGTTTGTAGTGGACTACCCTAGTTATTTTCCTATATGATAGTTTTCTAGGGTTTGTAATGGACTACCCTAGGGTTTATCCAAGGTCTATCTTTAAGCTTGTCAAAAGGCATAGAACAACTTCTAGGGTTTATAGTGGACTACCCTAGCCATCATACTATTGGTTAACTCCTAAGGTTTGTAGTAGACTACTTTTGGGTTTTACCCAGAGCTTACCTTTGTCTCCCAATAAAGTTCATATTTGACTCCATATGCCCAAGAGGATAAAACAGCACTAGTCTTTTCCCTTTGTAGTGATTTTAAACCCTAAATTTACCCTTTCTTCAATTGCCTTAGGGTTAGATTAGGGTTTGCTGCAATTTTCCTCAATTTTGAGCCATCTTCTAGCTTGACATCTAGGGTTTATTGGCATCTTTCACCTTAAAGGTGCATATTGACATCATTTATTGCATTGCCGTTGTAATTTTCAGCCCTTTAGGGCTTGACGTCTTGTATCTGTTAAAGCTGTTTTGTGTCATCTATCATTTCAGCAAGTGTTTGTTAACTAAACCCTAGTTTATCTTGCATTTTTAGCCCTATTCATTGCATGTTTAACTTGTTTCAAGCACTGATTTATTTCTGCTGTTGTAACTTGACATATTGCTGAAGTAATCATCTTTAATACAAGTTTTATAACAGCCATAGCTTTTTCTTTCATCTATAATGTCTGGAGTACCTTATTGACTTATTTTCACTTGCTAAACATCATTGATTGTCTTGGATACTTCATATATATAAATCTGGAAATTGCTTCATTAAACGGCACTGTACTTACCTTGATTACCTTGATCTAGTGGTGGTGTGTTTGAGTAACCAATAAAGGAGGCCATAGACTTGATCCTTTCTTGCTATAGGATTCGTTGAGGTTGCTAGGGAAGCCTCCCTTGTGTTGGATCCATCCTTCACTAAAACGAGGGAATTGTTTTGCTAATGTGACAGTTTCAACACTTCCATATTACACTTGTCTTACCCCTTGTGAAAATCTTTGCATGAAGGTGCTAGATTTTGTGATAACGATTACAATAAGATGTGACGTTGTGTATAGATATACATTGAATGGTCACATATGTAAGCCCTTGAATCTTATTATTATTATTATTGAACTTTATATTTGTTACAGGACCACTTATCACCCCTAGAATATTTTTGGGAAGGACTGCTTCCTACTCCCACTCCTGCTCCGCACTTCTCTTGAAGCACTTTCAGCATCTATAACCTCTCATGCAACTTGCACAACAAAACCTAATGTTTTCCCATCACCGTACACATGTTCTTCCTGCATATCAGCGAACATTGCAGCCTCAAACAAGCAACCATGATCAATTTTTGAATCTGAAATAAGTTAATAACATGGTTCAAAGCTATGTTGCACGAGTTTCCGAAACGTGGGAACATGGATACGAGTGTCCGGAACGAGTAGAAGTTTCCCTCAAATTTACAGTAAACGTGAAGTTGGGAGCGGCAATAATATATATTAAAAAAATAGAAAAAATATTTTAGATTACAATGATACTTTAGATTACAATGTATAGAGATATTGATACAGTTTAAATCTTATTTCAATAAAATTGAATGTCAATTGAGGACAATGTTTCTCCTATTGCAACAACTACAATATTGAAATTACTAATTTAATTTGTGCTAATAATTATATGAATTTATTTAACACAATACTGAAACTTTAATATCCATAAATATTCCATTAGAAAATGAGAAACAAAATTGAAAATACATATATACAATTTTAACATCTTTTTTAAAATTAAACTTTACATGTATAAACTTTAAACATCTTTGTAAATTTGACGCATTATTCTTTTTTTATTGGAAAAAACAAAATAGTACTACTCTTCTAATACGAAAATACATTAAAAGTCAATGATATGGTTGGTTGATATCAACCACAGAGTGGAGCAAATGCTTGTCGTTGATAGGGTATTGATTTATTCAACTTTCATGTTTAGTTTGGGCTTGAAGGAAAACATACATGCATTAAAAGTTTCTCATATCCACAACTATAAAGTGAGTATTATTAAGTTTTTTTACTTAACTAATTTTTGAAATAATATTTAACTGTAGTTTAGTCTTAGTTTTATAGTGATATTTTGAATAAATATAATGAAAATATTTGTAAGAATTATGTATTTGTAATAATGGAACAAATATATTTACATTTTAATTTAATATAATTATAATTTAAGGCTCTTTGTTTAGGAAATTGATTCCCAAACTTCCATTTCCTTGATATTGAAGCTCCCAAAAAGCTCCCAAGTTCCCAAAAGAGTTCCCAGCCAATTGGGGACGTTCCCAACCAGTTCCCAAGCTCCCGGAACTTCGGGAATGAGTTTCAGAGATGTTGGAAATGCCGGGAGCGGTTCCCATGCAACTATGGTTCAAAGCTTTAATACCCCATTTTGGTGCCACCGGAACTTCGGGAATGAGTTTCAGAGATGTTGGAAATGCCGGGAGCGGTTCCCATGCAACTATGGTTCAAAGCTTTAATACCCCATTTTGGTGCCACTAGTATATGAGATTAACCATGTATAACTATTAATGTTATGCTTGAATGTATTTGAATAGTCGGGAGTTGAATTGCACAGGACCCATCATTTGAAATGAAATATTCTTTCTGATCTTGTAGTGAAAAGCACAAAGCATAAAAGATTATTTTCTAATGCTTTAAATAAAAGGCCAAAAGCCAACCAGAGTATAAAATAATAAAATGGCAAACCTATTACATAAGGAAGAGGAAGGGAGGGGGCCATGGTGTGGCAAGCTCTCATGCAATATTCCCATTTGGAACCTTAATATGGCATTATGAATAGCCATTTGAGGAAAGGAAGTACTTCTTACATTCTTCTTACACTCTCCTTACCTTCTCCCATTCTGTACTCATGTTTTATTACTTGTTGGGTACCTTCAGCTCTAACATACTTGAGCGGCATACAATTTGAGAGAGATGCATACATCACCGTTGGAAATTGCAAGTTGGTGGTTCAGCCATTTACATGAAGAGTGAATTGCAAAGAATGAAAGCCGATACCTCGCTACAGCAGTAGGTAACAGTCTCAATCTCTTATCTAGTATGGGCTAGTAGGGAAGACTAAGTTTTGATCCTGATCAAGGAAGAATTCAGAGATAAACTAAATCACTGGTTAATGGAGTCATGCTAACCAGAATTTGTCTAAATATGGACACACAGAATTGATCATTGTAGCATAGGTGTGTACACACAGAATTGGCCATTGTAGTATAGGAGCGAGGAAGCATGGCTCTCCTAACATCCAATGTTGATGGGAAGAAGCTCCAAAAGGAAGTATGGCTACTCAAACATGAGGAGTAGTATGTTGGACTGGAGGAACTCAACTCTGGGGCCATCTAGTGTTGATCTGGCTGTTGGTTTGGTGGTGTATGCCCTGTGTCCTGGAACATCAGCTCCACATGGGCCTCAGGAGGACGATTGACCTCCTTTGGTGGGTGGGATCAGATGAAACCCAAGGTTGCATCGATTTAAACTCTGAAATCTCATGTATCTCTTCATGCCACTTGTTTCCCTAATCAGACAAGACAACTGGGAAGTATGAGGTGAATCCCTGAAGGCCTTCTTCTGGGATGGGACATGTAGAGACAGATCTATGTCAAATACTTCCTTCATGAAGCAAGCACGGCACCTCTAGTCGGGGTAGCCAAAAAAACGGACAGAGAACTCGTTGATTCCCGAAATACAGAGGAAAACATGTTCCTTCATTGTTTTATATCAGAAATATTCATTTAAATCTTGTTTTACTGAAGAAAAATACATTTCCTAAAAAGATAAATTAGAGGAACAATACATTTCCAAAAAAAATCAATTATGCAGCATCAAGAATCCCAATTCTTGAAATCACCTTGAAATAAAATGAAGATTCCCTAAAGAATGCCTATAAAGTATTCCCTCAATTCAATGTAGTAAATTGAAATACAAAAGTGCTAGAAATTATTTGATTGGAAGATATTAGCAAGAAAGAATAGTGCGTTGAAAATATTAGAGATTGAAAATTTTACCTCATACGTCTGGGCAGTCGGATTTCGATCCATTATGCCACATTTCAACCGTTCACTGTGACGTTTTCCATTTTGATGTCCAACCCCTTTTGTCTCCAAACATTGGGCCTGGTTATCCTTATCATTGCGAGTCTTCTGTAATAAATTTATGTCAATTTCATTGGTTGAATTTTCTAATTGTTCAATTCCATCTACAAGAGCAGCCAAAGGAACACTTTCTTTCATAGCCACCTGACCTTCAGCAACTCGCAATGCATCAGGCAATGGATCTTCAACCCGTGAATTCAATTCTGAAATGCTCTTTCTAAGACACTCTTGTGTTTCAATATAGTCAGCAGTTAATTTATTCTCAGATGGATGCACTGTCCTCGATGGAAGCATCCTCTGAACATTCACAGCATCAGCTTTTGATCTTCCACTATCCTGAGCAGCTGTGACTGTTTCTCCCTTTCTGATTATGCCATCTGGGCTGGATGTTTCATTTTCTTCTAAATTGATGAAAGTATGTGGACAATCTGGAATCTTTCTATCAGATAAGGGTTGACCATTCTGAGCATCAACTAATACTGTCATTCTCGATGAATGAACTCGGTTCTTTTCTGAGTTGCAACTCATTTTCCTCCTTTCCTTATTCATGTCTGCCACTGCACTGGAATGCAAATCTGCAAGATTTAATTAAACAAAAATATAAATAGCATCTTTTCCATGCAAACTGCACGAGAAAAATTAGACATGTGCATGTCCAATAATATTTTAAAATATCATTGTTTTTAATAATACAGATAAACGCCATCAATAATTTGTCCTGCAAATCAAAATGAACATTGTCACCCTGAAAGGGCTCCACAACCAGTTTTGAGTATCATGGCTTATTAAAAACAGTTTTAAGTTGAAATAAAACCATGCTCTGCCTGTCTAGCTGTATAAGACTGATCTATCTTTGCAAATAATTTAGTGCATTAAAAAGGAGTAGACCAAGCATCAGATTTCTCACAACAAAGCAGAAAGTTTTTACAGTAAGATTGAGATACACACTAGCTATAAATCATTGCTGCATAGAGATGTATCTGAATGCCATAACTATCAATAATAAAAACTCAGAAGTTTAAAATTCAGTGAGATTGTAAAGACCAGAACTTTTAGAGAAGCAGATTCTTACGAATGCACATGCATTGCTACAAAAGAATATAATAAAAATGCTTTGAACCTTGGTATTAGCAATGAATGTTTTGAATATTATTGAAGCTAGTTACACTAAAGGGAGAACTTTAAGTGATGCTAATCAAGAGAAGCCTCTAACAAGCCAGAAACAATTTACAGAAAGTTTTCTGGTGTTTCAAGTCAGTTCTTAGATCCTTTCCCCTAGCTGACCTCACGCACTCTAGCAAACTTAGATAGAAAATTCAATCCATCTCACTAAGAAGATAGAACCAAGATAACCTTACATCATCAAAACCTAAGAAACAGGGCATGCCCCACAGGACCTGCGTGTCCATATCTTGCATGTTGGACACTGGGCACGTGTCAGAACACATTCGACACGTCTGACATGTGCCTTAGCAGTGTCCCTACATGTCAGACTCCAACGCGTGGAAAAAATATAGGAATTTGCACAAATTGAAGAAGAGCGAGCTTGAGCAGTCCAGTGCAAAGACAATGGTGTATGTGCACTCCAACCTCCGCCTTATTTATAGGATGAGGGATAAGTGGTTGAAGGGAAAGACAAAGATGTGGGATGTATTTCCTGATGACCTGGATTTAGACAACAACATTGAGTTGGCATCAGCCAACTTGGATCTTAATGAACCAGTACTAAAGCCAGTCACTTTTGACGTTGGTGACCCTCTTGAGGGATCATCCTCCACATAAGCAGATGCAAATCTTGGATTAGATATAGAGGAGGAGGAGAGAGCAGTGGCAGTGGTGGTGATCTTGATGAGACTAACATTGAGGAGGACTGACGATCTATGAGATTCTTCCGTCTACGGTTCTAGTATCTACCCTATTTTATATTTGTTGTTGGCATTCCCACCTATAGTATCAATGATGTATCTCTATAATACATTTTGATTTTGATGACATCAAATGACTTGATACAAAAACTGCAGATTATGGTCCTAACTTCTAAACTTCTAATTTATGCATATCGAACATTTTAATTTCTTGTGTGCCTGATCATCATTTGACATTTACATTGATGTACTAACTATTTGTAATAATATATTGTAAATGTTCTATTTTCTATAAAAAATTGGATCTTTATGTCTATATTTCATTTTTGTATTTGTAATTATACATACATACATATTATATATATAAAACGTCGCCCCCATGTCCTGTTTGGAAATCGACATGTCCCATGTCGGATACTCATATCCACGTGTCCCGTATCGGATACACATATCCACGTGTCTTGTGTCCTAATGCCATGAGACTTGGATCAAAACTTGTTCCAACCACTTAAATTGACAAAAGGTTCACATTTTCTCAGAGATCTAAAAGAACAAAACTCAAGCCGTTCCCCTCTCTTTTCTGATTCCAAGTCCTAAGCTATTTTTTGCTACATGTTAATGAAAACTAGAATATCATATAATAATTTAATCACTTTCTTTGTCTTCCAAGTCTTTTGCAAGAGGGCATAGAGGAGAGCATATATGATTATATCATATTTTTTATCATCTTAGGTGTTTTGCAGATTTTGTGTTAAAATTTCGCTTAAGTAGTTAAGTGTATTCAGTATTCTTTAACTTTTAACAATTAGAACAATAACTGCATGCATAAAGATCATTGAAAGAAAGACATGCACAGTATACACAAGATTTATCCTGGAAAACCCTCTTAGGGGATAAAACCCAGCAAAGCTTCTTCAATATAGATTTGTCCACAAGTACAATGTCTCTCTTAAGAGAGATCTCACCAAACAAAAGATAATCAGAAGATAGACCAGATACCCTAACCAGAATAGGGTAGCGCACCACTAGACCAAGATAGTCCTCCAAGAGATAACCAAAACCCTTCACCAAAACACCCTTACTCTGTAGTTACGTCTCCTCCTCAGACTTGCGCACTTTTCCTTGTGTGAGAGAGCTTGTGTTGTGTTTCCCTCAAGTGAGGCGCCTAGCCTCTTATAAATACAAGTTGAGCCACCCTTTAATTAGGTCAGGGCCAACTTGTATACTTTACCCTTTCTAATTTACAATTGACTTTTCAAAGGCACAATAGGGCCGACTTTACAAATATAACATAATATTATTCCTTAGGGTTTTGTCTTGGTCTAATACAATATTGATACAATAAGAATATATTCCGAAGCTATTCAAACTTCAACACTCCCTCTTAGTAAGGAAGGTGTTCTTATGGCACGATCATCACGATTGTTTCTACACTTCTATACACTTGACCATTGACTTGTTGACTTTCCACGAATCTATATTGAAGAAGTTTTGTAACCACGTCAGCATCCAGGGTCTCATCATCCATCTGGGCTTTATGTCATCACGGGGCTTTAACTCGCCAGCTCACACAGAATCTGGCATCTAGTTCATAAAGAACTAGTAACTTGTCAGCTCACACAGAATCTGACATCTAGTTAATGAAGAACTAGTAACTCGCCAGCTCACACAGAATCTGGCATCTAGTTCATAAAGAACTAGTAACTCGTCATCTCACACAGAATATGACATCTAGTTCATAAAGAACTAGTAACCTCTGGTTGGCACACCATGCAACCGGTTCACAGTGACCAGGCATCTAATCACAAGGATTGGGCGATGTAGTGTGCACACACTACCCATCTAGCCCAACGCTAGGAAACACCTCTATCCACACAGGTTGGCCTACCAGCTTGAAAAGTTAGGTAACTTGCCAGCCCTGAAGGCTCAGCATCTACTGACCTTGTGCGAGGTCATGTTGATTGGTGCCACGGTCAGTTATTGCCCGTGAATGACTATCGTTGCCACTATCACATGTTGATGTTGTTGCCCTAGAATCGCAACTGTAACTCATCACTCCCTCTTACTAGGGAAGTCCTTCTGGACCACACCAAGTTTGTCTCTGAAGTACACAAACTTCACTCTCGACAGAGGCTTGGTCAACACGTCTGCTATCTGCTCATCTGTAGCGACATATTGGAGCTTCACTACTCCCTTATGCACCATATGTCTGATATAGTGGTACTTGATCTCGATATGCTTGGACTTGTCGTGAAACACCAAGTTCTTTGACAACTTCACACAACTCTGGTTGTCACACCAAATACAAGTCGCCTCTAACTCAAGATCAAACACTCCTGTAAGCAGCTTTCGAAGCCACACTGCTTCGTTGCTAGTTGAACACGCTGCTATATACTCTGCCTCAGTCCTACTGAGCCCCACACTAGTCTGCTTCCTGCTAAACCATGAGATCATAGTTGATCCCAAACTGAAGCAACATCCAGATGTACTCTTCTGGTCCGCAACATTACCAACCCAATCTGAATCAATAAAGCTTTGCAGGCTTATCTCGCGATCTGAAGCATATCTGAGTACATAATCAATTGTACCTTTTGAGGTACCTCATCACATGTTTTGTTGCAATCAAGTGAACACCTCTCGGCTCCACCATATACTGACTCAATGTGTTCACCGCAAAACATATATATGGCCTCGTGTTCGTTAGTACATCAACGAACCAATCATATGTCTATACATGGTGGCATCCACTATCTCTGAAGATGTATCACTCAATAACTTCAGATTTGTCACCATTAGTGTAGGCATGGCCTTACAATCCATCATTTTGAATATCTTCAGAATCTCTATAGCATATTTTCCTTGGTTAAAAAAAATCTCACTCGGTCTCTGCCATACCTCTAGACCTAAGAAATAATGCAGCATACCCAGGTCTTTCATCTCGAATTATGTAGCAAGCTTCCTCTCACTTTCAGTGATGAGCCTCTCATCTCCTATTAAAAACAGGTCATCCACATATAATAGTAATATCATTGGTCCACCATCCACAACCTTGTAGTAAAAGTTGGAATCTGCTTTACTCTCGGTAAATCCCAATCTCATCAAAAAACTGTCAATTCTACCATACCATGCCAGGGTGCTTGTTTCAATCCGTACAAGGCTTTCTTCAATCTACACACGTGTCTGACTGTCATGTGTCTTGAAACCTTGTGGTTGCTCCACATACACTTCCTCTTCTATTACACCATTAAGAAAAGTTGTCTTCGCGTCCATCTGGTGTACCTTCCACTTCATTAATGCAGCTATCGCAAGTATAGGCTCTAATCGAGGTGTATCTTGCTACAGGAGCAAATATCTCCTCATAATCTATTCCTTCATTATGGGAGAAACCACGTGCCACGAACCTTGCCTTGTATTTCTCGACACTGCCATCTGTTGAATGCTTCGTCTTGTAAATCCATTTATAAATTACTATTGTTTTCTCTTTCGTTCTTGGAACCACATCCCAAACATAATTCTTTACAATGGACTGATATTCTTCAATCATGGCATCCTTCCATACTTTCTTCTCTGCAGCCTCTTCATAACTGGTAGGCTCAACATTAATAATGTCACTCAACAATGCCACTTAACTAGAGTATGGTCATGGTCTCTTGCTTTCTCTGAAGAATCCATCTGGAGGATCCATCTTCTTGAAGGATCCCCTAGGTCTCATGAAACCAACTCTACATCCGCCAATCAGTCGCCTGACTGTTATAATGACACCGAGAACAAAACTCAAGAAGATACTATCTAGTACCTGGTAATCGGGTAGTACGACTAAGGGTACGATCGAGCCTCCTCAGTTGGTGCCCTAAGATCTTAAGTCGAGTACTATTGTTAGACCTCGCACGTATATCAGATAATTATGGCACAGAGCATACCCTTGCATGTAGGAACCCAAAAAACCCTGACCCTTGGAACAGAACAAAACAAGAAAGGAACAAAAGGGAAATTTTGTCGTGCAACCTTGCCTCTTGCAACATGGTTGTGAAATTCCTACACAACTGTCCCTGTTAACAATTTGGGCATTTCATCATTGCAGTATTCTTAAGGCCGGAGCATAACTCCACAGGAGTTAAAAAGAACGAGTATAGCGGTCCTAGTGGCACCCTGATTTGGCACCTATCCCATTAGCTTCCTCTCTTTGCCCTGATCGTCGTGGTACCTATCACTTCTAAGACTCTTTTTTTTCCGTGGACCCACCCACCCATACCAACACCCTTATTTTCCACCTCTCCCATTGGATTCCACTTTTTCTCCTGATCGTCATCGTATATATCACTTAACAACCTTTTTTTGTGGACCCACTTTTCCTCCCCGACACCCTTCACTCACCAATGTCCACCACTCGCCACCAAGAAATCATTAACCTGCAAGTAGAAACCCAATAACACAAGGAGACCTTCCAGGAAATAACTTATGAACTTACTTCAGTCAATTCTCGAGTTGAAACCTTCATGACCAAGTTAAGGGCGAATATGACACCATCCATGGCCGATTTGACTACCTCCAATCCACTCTCAACAAAGTGTTGAACCAATCCCAAGGCCATCCCTCATCTGAACAACCTTCACACTTAGACGATGTTGAATCCTCCCATACTATGGCCTTTCATTCCAACTCCTTGTTGATTTTTCTATAAGCAAGGTTAAGCATGAAGTTCATTCCATTTTAGCATTTAACTTAGCCATAACCAATAATGTTGCAGCAACCAAGATCACAAGAAGAAACACCATGCACAAGAACACAAGAAGTATCCTGGGAAACCCTTCTCAACAAGGGAAGAAAACCCAGCCAAATCCTTTGTTATATTCTTCAAGAGAAAGACCTTCACCACCAAGAAAACCTAGCACACAAGAGGGTGCTCAAACCCTAGAAGACTAGCACCC
This sequence comes from Picea mariana, assembly GCA_032191745.1. NCBI lineage: Eukaryota > Viridiplantae > Streptophyta > Pinopsida > Pinales > Pinaceae > Picea > Picea mariana. Next base: position 175,750 of record JASDQU010011850.1, on the reverse strand, counting down.
AAGAGAGGTGCGCACTTTTCCCAAGAAGGTGTACTTGCTGAAATTTCCAAACTTACACACAAGATATGATTCCTCAATGGAGAATTTACCATTACTTATATTAGACTTGACCTATCAACAAAAGTGTCTATTGGCACAACAGGGTCGACCTCTCTATCTTATAATATAATTAATATTAACTAGATTAATTATCTTTTACATTAATTATTAATCACATTGAGGTGGGGCCGACCTGTACACTTTACATTACAATTAGGGTTACAGGCAGGTCTGACTCTTGAACAATATAGCAAGGGATCTTATACACCCACTAGTGCTTTGTGATGTCCGGTTCCCAAGCGTACGCCAACAAGGAGTGACTTAGTAGTCTATGTGTTCCCGTAGACTATAGTCAAGGACAAACAAGGAACAAAAGGGAGAAATAAGGGTGATTTGGTGGCTAAACGATGAATTAAGCCAAAAAGCATAGGAAAAGTCACTTAAGCCTAATTCAACGAAAAATTAGAATGAAAAGGTGCTAAAGGGGGACTTAATTAATTAATTATTCACCTTAGGAGGAAAACCGCCTAGCTTAAGTGAGGTCAATGGTGAATTAGATCGGGAAGAGTATAAAGGGAGGAATTCGACCTAATTCCTCATTATGCATTGTTATGATTTGATGTTGAGAGTTCCCAGAGGAGGAAGAGATTCGACTTCTACTGTTTTGTGGATTTATGGAGGAAACCACCACCATTGATAGGTTTCGGTGTTGAGAGACACACCCTAGCCCATCGGAGATACCATCCAGGTATTTCACCATGCTATTCAGGAGTATCCAGTTATCAATGTTGCGTAGCTCAGCCAGTTGGGGCACAAGTCAGATAGAGGGTTTGTGTAGCTGCATGAGATCAGAGTTCGGATTGCAGTTTCCTTCCGACCCAGTTGAGATCCAGCCAGGGCGCATAGATTGAGCCACTTTCGATTAGATTCAGACGGTGGAATCCTTCAGAGCGCATCATTCAGCCATTTAGGGCGCAGCTCTTTTGGAAGGACAGTTGGGGTTATAGACGGAGCATCAGAGCAGATCTGGGGAAACCCTTCCGACCCAGTTCTGCATTTGGCGAGGCGATCGTTTTGAGTCCTATAGCAGCTGATTCCGTTGGTGGAATCATTTGGGGTGCATCCAGAGAGCCAGGAGGTGCGCAGACCGCCAGGGGTCGAGATCTAGAGCATCAGAAGCCAGATCTGTCATCCGACAATCACCAGTATCATTCTAGAGGCCAGGGCGCTTCTATTGGGACAGTTTCCAGGTCATTCCGACGGGTATAACCTTCTGGACGAGTTTTCCAATTAGTAGCGATTACCGTGCTTCTTCAGAACCGCCCATTTTGCCGATCTATTAGTGCATGCATCAGATCTGCCTTCATCTTCTGATCATGGGTATTTTATGTTATTTGATCGTATTCCAGTGACGATCCATGAGATCTAACTGACGACTATCTTCTATATTTCCAGTATTTCATTGTATTTCCATGCTTGAATCTCATAATACATATTATTGGGTGGTTGATGTTCCTTATGTCCGCATGCATCATATATATATTATTTAAACCATAACATATAACATGCACATGCAACAACCACAAAACATCTCAAGCACATAACTAAAATGCATCCAAAAACCCCCAGAGTATCAGATCTGAAGATAAAACGCATTCAGAAACCCCCAGTGTATCAGATCTGTGAGACAGAACACTAGATCCGTAGTAGATATCCTGATCAACGGGATCAGGGATATTTCATTCTCATCCACCAGGGGCACATCCATAGGGATGTCCATATCTCTGGCTCACTGCATTACACAGAAGAACCACTTCTTTACTAGTGCTCGGCCACTAGGATCACGTTCACATGTGCTCGTCCACAGGCATGTCCACTCAACAAATCTTCTTTCCCACTGCATTACACGGGAGAGTCATCTGGAGTTTCTCATCAACTCTCTGCTCAGAGGAGGCTAATACATCATCTTCATTTCTGTTCTCGTGACGATGCACCCAACACATTGGGATTTCACACGTTCACCTTGTGCTCAGCCACAGGCACGTCCAACTCTGCAGATCTCCTTTCTCACTGCGTTCCACAGGAAAATCATCTGGAGTTCTTCTCAACTCTTTGTAAGGAGGAGGCCATCTCTACGTTCCAGCTATGTCTCAGATAAGAACCACACACCCCTCTCAGGGACTCTCTCAAGTTTGTGTCCTGGAGAATACCTCACGTAGCTGCAATCATCAACACTCATTTCATCGTGACCCCGTCTTCCCAGAGTTAAGGTCGATAAATTTGATGGCTTGGATCCCACGGGCTGGGTCACTCAAATGGAACATTATTTCTCCTTACATGGCATTATTGATGACTTGGCCAGACTTCGTTATGGTGTTCTCTATCTGGATCCTGAACACTAGCAATGGTAGAAATGGTGTAAAAATGCACGCCAAGGGTATGTTGTTTGGACACAATTTGTTGCAAAGCTTTATGAATGCTTTGAAACAGACACCCACCATTTAGGCCCTTTGACCAAGTTGAAACAGTTTAGCACAGTGGAAAACTTTTTAACCGCCTTTAAGCACTTGGCTTTCAAAATGGAGGGCATGTTCAATGCCTTCTTCAAGGAACACTTTATCAGTGGCCTAAAGGATGAAATCGAGGCCCAGGTCTTCATGGCTCGCGCCTAGACTTGATTGGAAGCTACTAAACGTACCATGGAAGCACAACAAATTGTCTCCGCCCAAAACAAAAAATCATCCTTTATTCCTCCCCCTCAACCCACCAATCCCACCCCTGCTACTACTCTCAAGATCCAAAAAGTAACTAGGGCAAAAATGGTTAAACGCCAACTCAAGGGCCTTTGCTATAGTTGTGGTGATAAATATTTTTTGAGGCATAAGTGCAAAAAACAGAAGCTTTTAAAGGTTATTTCTAAGGATGTTTCTGACAAGGATGTTGATGTTTCCTCTATTGAAGAGATACCCCAAGCAGATGATCCCACTCCTCCCTCCGACCCTTTAGAAGTTGAATTGTTGATTTCATTGAACACCGTCATTAGCGTATTTGCTCCCCAAACCATCAAGTTAAATGGCTACATTAAACATAGGAAAGTCATCATCCTAGTTGACAGTGGCAACACCCATAATTTTATTCCTTGCCGCATTGCCCAAGAATTTGATTGTTATATCCATGCAATCAACAATTTTAAGGTCATGACTCATGATTGCCAATGGTGATTCCATGAAATATGGGGAATTTTGAAAATGTGCACCTACAAATTGGTCAATACCACCTGAAATCTCATATGTTTGTTACAAACATGGGAGATTGTGACATAGTGCTCGGTGTTGAATGGTTACGCACTTTCGGCCCCATTTCCATGGATTTTAAGGAACTCACCTTGCAACTCCAATAGGAGGGGCAACAGTATAAGTTCCAAGGCATCACAACAGGCTCACTCGAGATCATCAACTCCCACCGAATGGAAAAGCTACTAAAAAAAAGACAATTTGGCATTATTGCCCTACTCCATTTTATTAAAGTCATTGGGACACCCTCTGTGCATCCTGACTCCAATCTATACTCACCCGACACCACGCTATTTTTAACACCCCCCATGGACTTCCCCCTTCCCGCAGCGTCCATGATTATTCCATTTCTCTAGTCCCAGGTAGTCTTCCTCCCAATGTTCACCCTTACCGTTATCCCTTTGCCCAGAAAAATGAAATTGAGAAAATTGTTCAAGAATTGCTAGAAGTGGGTGTTATCCATCCGAGTATCGACCCCTATTCTTCTCCAGTAGTCATGGTACTCAAGAAAGAAGGCACTTGGTGCGTCTGTCCTGATTTTCGTGCCCTCAACAAAATCACAATCAAGGACAAATTTCCCATCCCTATTTTGATGACCTTTTGGATGAATTTAGTGGTGCTCAGTACTTGACCAAACTCGATCTTTATTCTGGCTACCACTAGATACGTATGAAAGAAGAAGACATTCCCAAGACTGCATTTAGAATTCATGAAGGTCACTATGAGTTCTTTGTCATGCCCTTTGGCCTGTTGTAATGCTCCCTCCACTTTTCAAATGTTGAAATATTGTAACTGCAAAAAGTATTCTATTTATTATTGATTTATTATTTATTAGATCAATCCCCTTTTGTGGATTGATCATGTCGGGCATTGTAATTGACCAAATCCCCTTTTGCGGATTGGTCAAACCCTAATTGTATTATGAAAATTGAGAAGTCGGCCCCCAGGCTAATTAAAGTGGTTTTAACCACTCAAAAAGACAAGTCAGCCCTGCCCAGCGAAGAGACACCTTTTCAACACCTGCCAGTTTGTATAAATAAAGGAAGCCAACACCTCATTTGTTCACTCACTCAGCTCACTCATCTAGTGCGCAAGTATTGAAGGAAGTTGCAGTTACCAATTGCCGGAAGAAGGAAGAGAGAGAGGTGCATTGCTTAGTAAAGGATATTCTCTAGTGTTTGGTTTATTGTCTTGGCATTGTATTGGCTATCTATATTAAGGAAGTTTTTGCTGGGTTTTCTTCCCCATGAGGGTTTCCCAGGATAAATGATGTGTATCTTGTGATTTTGTTTCTCTCAGTGATCCTAACTATGCTATGGTTATCTAGTAAATTGAAAAGAAACCTAATAATAGCTTAAAACCTTAACATGGTATCAGAGCTAAGCTGAAGAGAGCATTTTTCACTGGATAAAGAAAAACGTCATTGTTGCCATACAAGAAAATTAGGCCTTTTATTGAAGAGGAATTTCAGCCCAAAAGTCATCTAGAAAAGTGTACCCTAGCCCAAGGAACTCTTTGGCACCTTCAGCACACCTTTTCAGTGGATAGAACTCTCAGAAAGTGAAACCCTAGTTTTTGTACACATTCTAAAAGAAAAGAGAACCAAGTTGGACCCTTCAAGAAAGAAGGGAATATTTGTTGGATACTGTGAGATCTCCAAGGCCTTCAAAGTTTATATACCAAGTTACCATCATATTGAGATCAACAAGGATGTAACCTTTGATGAAGATGCAGCACTCAAGAAATCAAGAAGATGCCAGCTTGAAGAAGTATATGAAGAAGAACCTGTGGCTCCCAGAGTTGCAAAACAAGTGAGGGAAGTCATAATCTACCCTGGTGAGGAGATTCTAGAAGATCATGACATAATAGAATCTCAAGAACCTCCCCAGATGACGATCTCCCACAAGAGAAAGCCAGCCTGAGCAAGGGAACTTATTCAAGATGGAAAGAAGTATGGTGCCCCTAAAGGAACCATGAGACAAGTGAAGAAACCCAAGCCATTTTCCAGTTATATGGCTTTGATGTGTGATCTCTTAGAGAAGGAGCCTACTTGCTTTGAAGAAGCCATTCAGAAGAAAGAATGGCCAGATGCCATGACAAAAGAATACCAATCCATCATAAAGAATGATGTATGGGAAATAGTTCCCAGACCGAAGAGCAAGGATGTGGTATCTTCCAAATGGATTTTCAAAATAAAATATGTTGTTGATGGAAGTATTGAGAAATATAAAGCAAGGTTTGTTGCTCGAGGATTTTCTCAAAAGGAAGGCATTGATTATGAAGAGACGTTTGTTCATGTAGCCAGATACACTTCAATCAGAACCATCATAGCCCTTGCAGCTAAGATGAAGTGGAAGTTACACCAGATGGACGTGAAACCAACTTTCATGAATGGCGTCAATGAAGAAGAAGTGTATAAAGAACAACCTCAAGGATTTGAAGTTGAAGACAGGAAGACTCATGTCTGCAAGTTGAAGAAGGCTTTGTACCGATTGAAGCAAGCTCCTAGAGTTTGGTATGGAAGGATTGACAGTTTCCTAACGAGCTTGGGCTTTACCAAGAGTAAAGTTGACTCTAACCTTTACTTCAAGGGTATGAATGATGAGCCTGTTATATTGTTGTTGTAAGTGGATGACTTATTCTTAACTGGAGAAGAAAAGCTCATCACTGACTATGAGAAGAAGGTCGTTGCAGAATTCGAGATGAAAGACCTTGGCCTAATGCATTATTTCTTAGGTCTTGAAGTCTGGTAGAGCCCAGAGAAGACCTTCCTTGACCAAGGGAAGTATGCAGTTGAAATACTGAAGAGATTTGATATGTTGGAGTGCAAGTCCATGAATACACCCATGGAAACAAAGTTGAAGCTCCTGGTTGACACTTCGTCAGAATTGGTTGATGCTACGTTATACAGACAGATCATTGGATCGTTGATGTATCTGATGAAAACCAGGCCAGATATATGTTTTGCTGTGAACACCTTGAGTCAATTTCTGGTAGAGCCCAAACATGTTCACCTGGTTGTTGCAAAACATGTGATGAGGTACCTTAAAGATACATTAGATTGTGGTCTCAGTTATAATGGAGATCCTGACTTCAGACTGAGTGGTTATACCAATTCATACTGGGCTGGAAGTGTCTCTGACAGAAAGAGCACTTCAGGATGTTGTTTCAGTCAGGGGTCAGCCATGATCTCATGGCAGAGTAGGAAGCAATCAAGCATTTCTCTCAGCACGGCCGAAGCAGAATACATTGTTGCATGTTCCGCCAGTTGTGAAGCCATATGGCTTCGGAAGTTGTTGACGGGTTTGTTCGATCTGGAGATGGAAGCAACCGTGATCCTATGTGATAACCAGAGTTGCATAAAGATGACAGAGAACCCTATGTTTTATGACAAGTCAAAACACATAAAGATCCAATATCATTACGTCTGTGATATGGTGCAAAGAGGAGCCATAAAGCTCCAGTATGTTAGCACGGATGAATAGGTTGTTGATGTGTTGACCAAGCCTCTATCTCGTGTAAAGTTTGAGCACTTTCGAGATAAGCTTGGTGTAGTCCGAAAGGACCTCCCTCGAAAGGGGGAGTAGTGTTGCAATGCCAGCCTCGTGTTGTGATGCTAGCCTCATGCTGTGATGCCAGCCAAGTGCTGAAGATTTCTAGCTTCGTGTTGATGTTGTTGTGATGCCAGCCTAGTGCTGAAGATTTCCAACTTCGTGTTGATGTTGTTGTGATGCCAACCTCGTGATGTGATGTCAGCCTAGTGCTGAAGATTTCCAGCTTCGTGCTGATGTTGTTGAGATGCCAGTTTCGTGCTGATGTTGTTGATATGCCAGCTTCGTGCTGAAGATTTTCAGCCTTTGTGCTGATGTTGTTGAGATGCCAGCTTCATGCTGAAGATTTCCAGCCTTTGTGCTTGATGTTGTTGAGATGTCAGCTTCGTGCTGAAGATTTCCAACCTAGTGTTGATGTTGATGATACTCCGGCCTTCATGTTGTGATGTTGTTTTTGTTGATGATGCTCCAGCCCTTTGTGTTGTGATATTGTTGTTGTTGATGTTGTATCAACCTTGTGTTGTTATTGATGATGATGTATTAGTATTATACTAATCCATGTTGATGCAGATGATGATGATGCCATTCCAGCTCCCTGTTGTGAATGATGATATTGATGTTGAGAAAAACTTTCGATGATGTATAGATATGTCAGTCAATGTTCCAGATGTTGTTGATGTTGTTGCCCTCTCTCTCTCTCCTGATGATGTTGTAGAATACCCTTTTTGTTAAGGGGGAGTGTTGAAATATTGTAACTACAAAGAGTATTCTATTTATTATTGATTTATTATTTATTAGATCAATCCCCTTTTGTGGATTGATCATGTCGAGCATTGTAATTGACCAAATCCCCTTTTGCGGATTGATCAAACCCTAATTGTATTATGCAAATTGAGAAGTCATCCCCCAGGCTAATTAAAGTGGTTTTAACCACTCAGAAAGACAAGTCGGCCCTGCCCAACGAAGAGACACCTTTTCAGCACCTGCCGGTTTGTATAAATAAAGGAAGCCAGCACCTCATTTGTTCACTCACTCAGCTCACTCATCTAGTGCGCAAGTATTGAAGGAAGCTGCAGTTACCAATTGTCGGAAGAAGGAAGAGAGAGAGGCGCATTGCTTAGTAGAGGATATTCTCTAGTGTTTGGTTTATTACCTTGGCATTGTATTGGCTATCTATATTAAGGAAGTTTTTGTTGGGTTTTCTTCCCCATGAGGGTTTCCCAGGGTAAATGTTGTGTATCTTGTGATTGTGTTTCTCTCAGTGATCCTATCTATGCTATGGTTATCTAGTAAATTGAAAAGAAACTTAATAATAGCTTACAACCTTAACATCAAATGCTCCCTATGTAATGCTCCCTCCGTCCCTTTCTCCATCATTTTGTCTTAGTTTTCTTTGATGATATTCTCATCTATAGTCAAACTTGGCAAGCTCATCTTGCCCGTGTGGACCAAGTTCTCCATCTACTATCTAAGCACCAACTTTTTCTCAAAGAGTCTAAATGTGCTTTTGGAGCCTCTGAAGTTGAGTACCTGGGTCATATTGTCGGCAAGAATGGTGTATGGGTGGATCCTAAGAAAATTGAAGCTATGAAGGATTGGCCTCACCCTAAAACTGTTAAAAACTTGCATGGTTTCTTGTGTTTAATGGACTATTATCGTAAGTTTATTCAAAATTATGGCGAAATTGTCGCTCCTCTCACTACTCTCCTTAAAAAGAATGCATTGAGTTGGACGCCCAAAGTTGATCACTCCTTCCAGGCCTTGAAAGATGCTATGTGCACGACTCTTGTCCTTGCACTACCAAACTTCACCAAGACTTTTATCCTAGAATGTGATGCGTCAGGGAAAGGAAGTGGGGCAATCCCCATGCAAGATGGTCGACATTTGGCTTTCACTAGAAAACAGCGTTCAGAGCGACAATTGGGCCAATCAATCTATGAAAAGGAATGTTGGCTATTCTGCATGCAATGGATCTCTGGCGTCCTTATCTATTGGAACACGCTTTCAAATTAAAACCGATCATCGTAGCCTCAAGTATTTTATGGAACAAAGAATCTCCTCCCCAGAGCAACAAAAATGGGTAACCAAGTTGTTTGAGTATGATTATGAGATCATTTACAAGAAGGGAAAAGAAAATGTGATTCAAAGAAATATGAAGACGAAGGGTCCCTCTTTTCCCTCTCTTTCATTGTAGTCAATTTGCTTCAAGCAGTTTGCCAGGAATGATTGCAAGATCCCAAACTTTATAGCATGATCCAACAATTGCAGCAAGAGCCTCAAGCTTCTCCAGGGTACTCTTAGCACAATGACAAGCTTTGCTATAAAGGTCCCCCGTATTTAAGCAATGTTAGCTTTTATAGCTTGGGAGGTACTCCGCATGTTTGTCTTGTATGCAGAAGTAACCTTATATTTGCACTACTAGACACTTGACTTTGCAATGGGTTTTTATAAAGTTGTGATAAAGTGGTTCTTTTATTAAAGTGAATTTTTCATGAAGAGTACCTTCTAATATTAAAGTGACTTTATTTTATAAAGTGCACTTATGTTATAAAGTGAAATTGTACTTTAATATTTCAAGTGATTTATTTTGGAGGGAATGAATCATGTCCCTTGATCATGTAAAGGCAAGATTAGATCTTGGCCTTTAGATTTAGAAATGGGGAAGGTGAAAAGACACTTGGAAGGTGAAAGGTCATTTTTGAATTATAAGAGAATGCATTGGGTAGTGTGCAAGACACAACAATGAGAAGGGGAGATTCAAAGATTTCTAAGAGAGCTTGAGAGAGGAAAGTGAGCAGCAAATTTTTGGCACGAATTCCAAGGGAGATTGAGCACATTTCCCAAGGGAGAAATTTATGTTTAAAAGAGGCTGAGATTTATTGCCGAAGACAGGTTGCACTATACGGATCCGTACAGGCCGTACAACAAGAAGTTTGGGCACAAAAATCGAGGCAAGTGTGGGCACAATTTTCGAGGCAGCTTTTGGTGAATTTTTTGTTGGAGGTCGGTCGTACAAGAGTGAAGGTACATCAGCCTGTTGTGGGCACAAATATTGAGGTGTTGATTTTAGCAAGGTCATATACTTGTATGGATTTGGCACATTTTTCTAGGCAGGAGATTTGTGGGACTGTTGGGTTTTGTAAGTGATTCTCTTGGCTGCTAAATGTAATTTTGTTGCTGATATACTTTCCTAAAGCTAATAAAATCTCTCTCTCTTTGGGTTTCCCCACATTGGGGTTTCCCCTAGCTGGTTGCCTAAATTTTTGAGTATTACATGGATGTGTGATTGATGTTCATTGTGTTTATTCCACTTCAAAAGTGCTTGGCAATGTGTATTTCTGCTCATAATATTTTCTGAATATGGGTTTATACATTTCAGAGTTCATTCATGACAGTTATCTCTAGGTTGCTAAGTGTATGACAGAATTTAATGCATGTTGATTTTGTCATTAAATTTCTACATGATATCAGAGCTTGGGCTCTAAGTGACAATGAGCAGTGAGATTTTATGGCAATGTTTGAAGGGGGAAACTTGATTGTTTGTTTTCCATTGAACCGTTGACAGAGAAATGGTTGTTTGCATCAGGTATGAGGACCAGTTGGATGGGATTTCCAACTATTTGCAATGGAAAGTCGGGATGTCGGCTATTCTCATGGAGAACAAGATTTGGAGCTTTGTCAGCACCATAATTGTTGTTCCATTAGTAGATCCTATAACTTTAGATTTACATGAGGTAAAGGAGGCCAAAGCTCAGAGGCTTATTCTGGATGGGGTGAAGGACCACCTTATCCCTCACTTGGTGGAGAAGAAAACAACTAAAAGGATGTGGGATGCACTTAAAAACTTGTACGAGGCAAAGAATGAAAACTGGAAGATAGCCTTGAAGGATAAATTACATGATACAAGATGGGTAAGGGGGAGAGTGTGTCTTCTTATCTTACCTGGGTAGCTCAAGTGAAAGATGAGTTGGCTGCCGCTGGGGAGGTCATATCGGATTCAAAGTTGGTGAGGATAGCCTTGAAAGGCTTCACCAAGGAATGGGAAGTCTTCGTGAAGTGTGTGGTGGGTCGTGAGCATCTTCCAGATTGGAGCAGACTATGGGACGATTTCACTCAGGAGGAGATTCGGGAAGGATCTCAGAGCAGTGGACAGAAGACAAAAGGAGTTGATGAAGATGTTACTCTTGCTGCAAAGGGCAAGGGGAAGAAGAAAAGAAATTTCGGGAGGGACTTGAGGAAAGTCAAATGTTACTGTTGTAACCAGTTGGGGCACCTTGCTTCTCAGTGTCTTGAGAGGAAGAAGAAGAAGAAAGAACAGGAGGGGCCTGATACAGCTGCTACAGCAGCCATGGAGGAATTTTCTTCCAAGTTTGATAAGGAATTTCCTTTGGTTACTCTAGTATCCAATGTCGGTAGTGGAGAATTTGGGGGTGATAATAGATGGATTGTTGACAGTGGAGCCTCTTGTCACATGACGGGAATCTGGCGAGTATTCCTTATTATCACAGAGACAAGTCCTGACCTGCTGGTGGAGAGTGAAGGAGGTATGGCGCATGTTGTACATAGAGTTGGAAGGGCTAGATTTGTTGATGAATGCAGCTATGTGAGACATTCTCCATCTTACAAACCTGTAAGGTGTGGATCATTGCAGCTATGTGAAGTCTTTCTCTCAGCTTACAAACCTGATAGAAAGCCCCTAAGAAGGGTACGTGGTTCCTGCCTGAGACAAAGCTAGGAATGTAGAGATGACCTCCTCCATTCAGAGAGTGAGAAGAACTCCAAATGATTATCCAGTGAGAAAGGCGATCTGATGAGTTGGACATGCCTGTGGCTGAGCACAAGGTGAACGTGTGAAATCCCAAAGTGTTGGGTGCATCATCATGTGAACAGAAATGAAGATGATGTGTTAGCCTCCTCTGAGCAAAGAGTTGACGAGAAAACTCCAGATGATTCTCCTGTGTGAGGCAGTGAGAAAGACGATCTGTAGAGTGGACGTGTCTATGAATGAGCAAAGGTGAACGTGTGTAGATCTTGTTCTTCTGTGTAATGCAGTGAGCCAGAGCTATGACATCCCTATGGATGTGCCCCTAGTGGATGAGCTCTAGTGGGTGTATCAGAGCCTTTGCTATATGTTGTTCAAGAGTCAGACCTGCATGTAACCCTAATTGTTATGTAAAGGGTATAGGTCGGCCCCACCTTAATGTGATTAATAATAAATGTAAAAGATAATTAATATGGTTAATATTAATTATAATAATAATAATAATAATATGACTTAGTGAGGTCGGCCATGTTGAGCCAATAGACACTTCGGTTGATAGGATAAGTCTAATATAAGTAAAGGGAAATTCCCCATTGTGGAATCATAACCTTCTTGTGAGTTTGGAAATTTCAGCAAGTACACTTCTTTGGTAAAAAGGTGCACACCTCTCTTGGGCGCTAGAGTTCTAGGGTTTGAAGCACCCTCTTGTGTGCTAGGGTTTATCTTGGTGCAGGTCTTTCTCTTGAAGAATATAGCAAAGGATTTGGCTGGGTTTTCTTCTCTTGTTGAGAAGGATTTCCCAGGGTATTTCTTGTGTTCTTGTGCATGGTACTTCTTCTTGTGATCTTGGTTGCTGCAACATTATTGTTTATGGTTAAGTGAAATGCTAAAATGAAATAAACTTCATGCTTAACCTAGCTTATGAAAAATCAACAAGATTCTGACTAGAGTATGGGGGATTCCTAGAACTTGGAGTTCTCTTTGTTCTAGGATTGAGGGTTAACTTGCTCTCAGTCTCAGCCTTGGAGGATGTTGGATATTGTACATTGTTCAAGAGGGGACATGTATTTATCTACAAGGAGGGAGCAGATCCAGTTGAACCACAGTTGATTGGTGATCGGGTGAATAGGTTGTACATAGTGCGAGGACAACCTTCACGTTATGATTCAGCGTCGGATGAAGAGCAAGAGGCTCCTAAGACTGCGGTGGGCCCAAGGATTCAGTCTTGCATTCCAAGAGAAGAGAGGGAGTCTCTTTTGAGCACCGGCAGGAGGCTCAGCTGGTGTGATCGAAACGATGCTCAGGGTGGAGTGGATTCTCCTAGGAGCTCAGGGTTCAAAGTGGCTGTCAGGAGAAGATCTTCTGGTTCGAGTTTTGTGTAGGTGTTGGGGTTGGGTCCAGGTTTAGAGGGAGCTCCTACTGCGAACAGTGTGATGGGACCGGATGATGGTGATGGAAGCGAGTACATCCCTCGCTAAGAGGGAGTGTTAGCTTTTATAGCTCGGGAGGTACTCCACATGTTTGTCTTGTATGCGGAAGTAACCTTATATTTGCACTACTAGACACTTGACTTTATAATGGGTTTTTATAAAGTTGAGATAAAGTGGTTCTTTTATTAAAGTGACTTTTTAATGAAGTGTACCTTCTAATATTAAAGTGACTTTATTTCATAAAGTGCACTTATGTTATAAAGTGAAATTGCACTTTAATATTTTAAGTGATTTATTTTGGAGGGAATGAATCATGTCCCTTGATCATGTAAAGCAAGATTACATCTTGGCCTTTGGATTTAGGAATGGGGAAGGTGAAAAGACACTTGGAAGGTGAAAAGTCATTTTTGAATTATAAGAGAATGCATTGGGTAGTGTGCAAGACACAACAATGAGAAGACGAGATTGAGAGATTCCCGAGAGAGCTTGAGAGAGGAAAGTGAGCAGCAAATTTTTGGCACTGATTCCAAGGGAGATTGGGCACATTTCCCAAGGGAGAAATTTTTGTTTAGAAGAGGCTGAGATTTATTGGTGAAGACAAGTCATACTGTACGGATCCGTACAGCAGCAAGTTTGGGCACGGAAATCGAGCAATTGTGGGCACGGTTTTCGAGGCAATTGTGGTGAATTTTCTTTTGGAGGTCGATCGTACAGGGGTGAAGGTACAACATCCTGTTGTGGGCACAAATATCGAGGTGTTGATTTCAGCAAGGTCGTACATCTGTACGAATTTGGCATATTTTTCTAGGCAGCAGATTTGTGGGACTGTTGGGTGTTGTAAGTGATTCTCTTGGATGCTAAATGTAATTTTGTTGCTGATATACTTTCCTAAAGCTAATAAAATCTCTCTCTCTCTTTGGGTTTCCCCACATTGGGGTTTCCCCTGGCTGGTTGCCTAAATTTCTGAGTATTACATGGATGCGTGATTGTTGTTCATTGTGTTTATTCCGCTGCAAAAGTGCTTGGCAATGTGTATTTCTACTCATAATATTTTATGAATGTGGGTTTATACATTCTAGAGTTCATTCATGACAGTTATCTCTTGGTTGCTAAGTGTATGACATAATTTAGTGCATGTTGATTTTGTCATTAAATTTCTACAAGCAGTCGAACCTTAAATCCATTGTGCTCTCGAAGCTTCACTCTTCTCCCACAATTGGGTATTTGGGTTTTACCAAAACCTATGAACGGGTCAAACGTTCCTTTTTCTAGGAAGGTATGAAACAAGACATCCGCACCTTTGTGGATGAATGTGATACATGTCAACGCAATAAGAGAGAAACCGTTAAATCTCCATGCACACTCCAACCGCTCCCAATTCCACCTACTATTTGGACAGAGATTTCTATGGACTCCATTGTGAGCCTACCTAAATTGAGCAATAAATCTGTCATCATGGTTATCGTAGATCGTCTTTTCAAGTATGCTCATTTCTATGCTCTTCAACACCCGTTCATAGCATCCACAATGGCTCAAATTTTTATGGATAATATCTTCAAACTACATGGCATGCCTCATTCTATTGTCTCCGACCGTGATCCAACTTTCACCAGCAATATTTGGCAAGAACTGTTCTAACTACAAGGAACCCAATTGCATCTCAGCACCACCTATCATCCCCAGACTAATGGACAAACTGAATCTATCAAGAAATGTTTGGAAACATATTTCAGGTGTTTTGCATCTAACCAACAAACTTAGTGGGCTCAATGGTTACCCCTAGTTGAATGGTGGTACAATGTTAGTTTTTTAGCTCGGGAGGTACTCCGCATGTTTTGTCTTGTATGCGAATGTTACCTTATGTTGACACTACTAGGCACTTAACTTTGCAATGGGTTTTTATAAAGTTGTAAAGTGGTTCTTTTATTAAAGTGACTTTTTAATAAAGTGTACCTTCTAATATTAAAGTGACTTTATTCATAAAGTGCACTTATGTAATAAAATGAAATGTACTTTAATATTTTAAGTGATTTATTTTTTGAGGGAATGAATCGTGATCCTTAATCTTGCAAAGGCAAGATTAGACCTTGGCCTTTGGATTTAGGGTTGGGGAAGGTGAAAAGACACTTTGAAGGGAAAATGTCATTTTCAAATTTATAAAAGAATGCATTGGGTAGTGTGCAAGACACAAGAGAAGGAGATTGAGAGAGAATTTTCGAATAGGCTTGAGAGGGGAAAATTAGGGCAGCAGAGAGGGCACATTTCCCAAGACAAAGTGGGCACAAATCCCAAGGGAGCATCTTTGTTTTAGTGCTGAGTTATTTTTCTATTGTTGGAGGCCGTACTGTACAGATTTGCACAGTCCGTACAGCAAGGGAAAAAGGGCACGAAAATCGAGGCAGTTTTGGCACGATTTTCGAGGTTGGGTTGAGGGTTTTACTTGCTGTTGCTGGGCCGTACAAAACAGTGCGTACAGCTAACTGTGCATGGATTTCAAGATACAGTATTTTGGCAGGGTTGTACAACAGTACGAACTTGGAATGGATTACGAGGCAGATTTTTGGGACAGTTTTTAGTGTGTGTTGTAAGTGGATTTCTCTTGCTAGAAATTTTGATTTCGCTGCTGATATGTATTTTCCTAAAGCTGAAAAATAAGATCTCTCTCTCTCTCTCTCATTGGGTTTTCCCTGGCATCTGCCTAAATTTCTGAGTTATTCATGGGTGATTGAATGTTGTTCATTGTGTTTATTTCCGTTGCATAATTACTTAGCAATGTGTATTTCTGCTTATAGTAATTTTTGAATGTGGGTTTTAGACATTTCAGAGTTCATGCAAGACATTTATCTCTAGCTTGCTAAGTGTATGATAGAATATTAGCTTGTTGATTTTTGTCATTAAATTTACATACAACACCTCTTATTGTACTGCCACTCATACAACTCCCTTTGAAGCGGTCTACAGGAAAAAGCCACCATTGGTTCTCTCATACATGTCATTTGTCTCCAAGGTTTAGGAGGTTGACATCACTCTTACAGTGCACGCAGTCATTCTCTGTACGCTCAAAGAAACTTTGGTCATGGCTCAAAATCGCATGAAGCAACAAGCAGATCAGGGTCGTTCAAAACGTTAATTTGCTGAAAGGGACCACATGTTTCTTCATCTACAACCTTATAAGCAAACTTCACTCAAAGTTGAACACTATCAGAAACTCGCCCCCAAGTTCTATGGTCCTTATTCAATTCTCAAGCAAGTGGGGCCCATGGCCTACCAGTTAGTTCTTCCCTGTCATTCTAAGCTCCATCATGTTTTCCACGTCTCATGCTTAAAGAAAGTTATTGGAACTATGTGTCAAACTCAAACCAATCTCCATAAGTTGGATGAAGAAGGATCCATTTGGTTACAGCCACAAACAATCTTGGACCAGCGTGAGCATCGTCTCCATCAATGCACCATCAAGGAAGTTTTAGTTCAATGGAACAATACACCACCAGAAGATGCCACTTGGAAGTCGCCTACCATTCTGCAACAATTTCCCCATCTCAAGCCTTGAGGACAAGGTTGTTTTTCAAGGGGGAGGGCATGTTAGGGACCTAACCTCTCTAACCCCTCACGTAGATAGAATGATATGTTTTCTACGTAATAAAGACCGACATTAGTAAATAAGGCCTATATAATATTGTGAACAAGTCTAATGTAAGAAGACTTAATAGAAACTTCCACTTCTAGAAAGATCTTCCTCTAGAATGTTCTTTAAAAGATAGAATTAGTATAAATAGAAGTATAAAGTGTGGGAAAGTTTTTTCTTGAGAATTATTTTAATAGAGTACTGCTCTGTTGGAGGTTGCCCCCTCGAAGAGGCAAGTGAACTTGGCTTTCTTTCAATAAAGGTATCATTGTTGGTGTTGTTATTCTCTATATTTTGTTGTTCCACTGGTATTTGCTACAATATTTTTGTCTCTGTTTATTATAATACACCTAGTACCTAACAGTCAGTGTTATCAGAGCAATCCATTGTGTGAAAGCAACTAATCTCATTGTTAGATTTGAAGTGGAGAGAAGTGACTTTTGCATAAAAAAAGCAACATGGATGTTTAGTAAAACTAAACAAGCACATTAACATTCCCAAAAGCTATCTATAAATTCAAAATATATTTAGAATGAATTTTCAACATTGTATGAAACAATGTTAGGGCAATAATTGAATATATTGTACTTAAAGCCTTTCATCAAAAGTTATGTCTATTTAATATAATATTTAATAATAAAATTATTATACATCCATGATATTACTATTCAATTATTAATTGAATACATCGCGATTCATCCCCTCTTGAAGTGCTTTGGCCTTGAAGCATCGTTGGAGACAATCTATCATCGTGACAATAACAAGATGTCATAACTAAGCACAAGATGTTGGCTTCTTGGTTTCTCATGCTCACAATGGGATATTTTGTTCGAAGTTTCTTCTTGGATACTTATAGCAAGGTAAGGTATTTATGAATGTTGTAGAACTATGACTCAACAATGACTCAACCATGCTCTGAAATTGTTGACTCCAATAAAGCTCGACAGAAAATCAGCAAACAAAAAAAAATGCATACATTTTGATTTTATTTCAACTAAATTAAACTAGAACTCCCATAACATCAATTAAATGCATTAACACAAATATTAAATAAGATACATTGTTATCATATATAAGATGTCCAATCAAGTACATCATGCATTCATTGTCAATAGTTGTGGAGAATCATGAATCAAATAGAAGCATCCAAAAAAATAACATATTAAACCACAAATATAAATGTACCTACTATCAATGCCCTCAACCTTTTTTATATAGTCTAATAGTGGGTCCTACTCTAGTAGTGTAGGATTCAAATCCGCTTAGGATACATTTCCAATTTCAAAGTGCCAAAGGATCTACTTGATATCTATTTTCAGGTAGCGAGGGAGGGAGGGAGATAGCAGCGAGGGAAGGTGTAACATGAAAGTTATTATTTATTGAGAAATGAATATTTCTGAATATTAATATATGATTGAATATGATAAAATTGATAATTACACTACCCTCGTGACGGTTGCTATATAGCATTGACTGGTCATGAGGTGAGAAGGTACATGCCTCTTGATGAAGAGGTACGTGCCTCTTGATTTAATTAAATGATATTAATTATTATTACAGTTTATTATATTTATTACGATTATCATTTTTATGTTTGTAACATTGCCACCCTCTTAAGATTTTGCTTTGTCCTCAAAGCAAGGGTAGCGATGGATATTGCAGGAGGAATCATTCAGACTCCCATGATGAGTTCTCTTCTAGAAGGTTTTTCCATTTGATAAGATATTCCTTTATGGTCCTAGAACGTAACACCTTTTCCTTTGTGGCAAGAATACCTTCTGGTTCTAAAATAATTTTTCCTTCGTCATCGAATTCAGGGATTTCTGTTTGCACTGGTTGAGCTTGCCCAAGCATTTTTTTGAGACATGAAATGTGGAAGACATTGTGGATTCGACAATTGTTTGGTAACTCCAATCTATAAGCTACTTGGCTAATTTTTTTGTTAATTTGAAAGGGTCCATAGAATTTTGGGGCCAATTTGTTCTTCCCTTGTTGCTTAAGGGATAATTGTTTGTAGGGTTGAAGTCGTACAAACACCAAATCGCCTTCTTCAAATTCTCTTTCTAATCTATGTTGGTCTGCTAATTGTTTCATTCGATTACAAGTTGTTGCTAGGTTCTCTTTCAATATTTGTATGATTTTTTGTTCTTCCTCTAGCTTATTTTTTACTGCTTGGACCTTAGTATCAATTAGTGCAAACTCCTTCCATTTAGGTGGTTCATAACCATATAAGGCTTGGAAGGGGGTCATTTTAGCGGAAGTGTGATATGTAGAGTTATACCACCATTCGGCTAAGTGTAACCATTGAGACCATTTATGTTGCTTATATGTCACAAAGCACCGTAGATACGTTTCTAAGCATTTATTTACGATTTATGTTTGACCATCTGTTTGTGGGTGATAGGCGGAGTTCATATTAAGAAATATACCTGTATTTTTGCAAAATTCTTTCCAGAAATTTCCTTTAAATTTTGCATCCCTGATCCAGCTTCTACCATCAAATTTTCCCCACCTGTGCATTTTCCCCCACTCGTACTCATTTCCTAAACCCAACCTGTTTCTAAACCCCCCACTTGTACCCAGTTCCCAAAACCCTCACCCGTAACCTGTCTCCAGTTCCCTCCCATAACCATCCCCATAATTCTCGTTTCCCCGCACCCTCACACAACCCCTGCGCCTTCATAAAAAATACCCTTCTGTTCCACCCGACACTCCCGCATTGACACCCTCTGGGCCTCTGAAACCACTGTAACATGAAAGTTATTATTTACTGAGAAATGAATATTTCTGAATATTAATATATGATTGAATATGATAAAATTGATAATTACACTACCCTCGTGACGGTTGCTATATAGCATTGACTGGTCACAAGGTGAGAAGGTACGTGCCTCTTGATGAAGAGGTACGTGCCTCTTGATTTAATTAAATGATATTAATTATTATTACAGTTTATTATATTTATTATTATTATCATTTTTATGTTCGAAACAAAGGGAGGGAGATAGCCACCAGGTGGGCTAGGCTATCGATTGCAGCATTGTAATCCTCTGATGGGTCATTATCCCAGGACGGGAGCCCATGATTTTATCTAATAAAATCAAACTCAGAACTAGTTTTTCCAGGGATGTTTACCCGAATCTTGTGTGCAAATGTGTTTGGTTTATGTTTTATGCTTCCGCTTATATTTTTGTTGAAAACCTCGTTGTGCAAATAATTAAATAAACAAGTTTATTTGGATTGTTAGTCATGTGTTGGGTTTAACAGGAAATTCAACACTTCCCCCATCTTTAAAAAAAACCTAAGTTTCTCATAGCAGTATGCATTCATGAATTTGTGAGAATGATTTGGAGTAAAATATGTTCAAATATCTAAATTTAATGTGTTTCTAGATCATGGTTTATATATATATATATATATATATATATATATATATATATATATATATATATATATATATCTTTTCGTCGTATATGAATCCAGACTTTTCAAAAAATCTAACGGATCTATATTTGTTTCCACGCACCTTACTCCTACGGCTAGCATATAAAGTGGAGGGTTTTGGGTTGGCACCTAACTTTACTAGTCTTGAAACAATTGGTCATGCTTTAGTGCCTCCAACTCCTCGTCCTTCTTCCCATCTAACCAATCAAGTGAATCTTCCAAAATAGCTCTCTCTATCTAATCCAAATTGGATCATTTTATTATGTCATCTACCTCAATGCTTTTAGGGCGGAAAAAATTGGGGGAATCAGCTTGCAAGGTCATTTTAACGGCAGGTCCCAGTTTGGAAAATTGGGGTTTGAAACCTTCCAAAGTCGTTTTGAGGCATCAAACGGTAGTTTTGGGGGTCAAATATTTCCCCACAACAACGCAGACCTCATGGCGCCATTCTATACATCGAGACCTTTCCAACGGTGCAATAATCGCATCAATCAAAGCTCGTATGCAAAAGTTATGCCTCACGCAAGTTGACTTACCGTGTTGACCACCATGGTATGAGAAGATGCCACATCAACCCCCATTACTCACGCATATGAAGCTAGCCACGTATGTACTTTCAAGAAGATTCTAGAAGGTCCAAAACCTTATGACAATTGAGGGTTGAGGAAGTCAAAACCCTACCCCTAGATGGCTATCGAGCTATGTTAAATACTAGGCCACTAGGATGAGAGGGGCTTCCATTCTTTTGCATTGTATCTTGTTCCATAGCTGAGTATAACAATTGAGAGTGGTATTTTGTTAGCATAATAGACAGGAGAGATTTTGTAGAAGCCATATAGACCACAATGTCAAAGGCAACTCCACGAAGAGTGCTTCTTTCTTTGTACTTGCATTTGAAGAAAAGAGAGCATAGCGGCCTCACCTTCTAGTTGGGTTTTCTCCCGTATTGGGTTTCCTAGGCTATATCTTGTGTTTATTTGTGGATGGGGCATGTGTATTTATTTTTGTTCTCTATTTTTCGCATTTGAACTATTTCATACATTTTAAGCAAAAAACCAGTAATCAAAGAGTCTGAGATCTAAAAGAAATTAACCTTCATAGTAAAGATTTCAGTATTTTATTAATTTTGTTGTGACGAACTGTCTAGTGGAATATCCACGACAGTTCATAGATCATATTGGTATCAATTCTTGGGGCATTTGTGGAAAGTTGCAGGGATCCAGGAATCGGTTTGAGAAGAAAGTCGTAGAACCCTAGCCATGGCCGACGAGTCTGTTCATAACAACCCTCGAGATCCAGTAGAGGAGAGATTTGCGAGAGGAAAAGCAATTCGTTGACATATCTCGCAATATGTCCCTTCTCATGGCATCTTTAGCAAGCAAGCTTGAACCATTTGGAGAAGTTGGAGGCTTGAACTCAGAGATCAAATCAAATGGGAAATCGGGAGATAACGAAGCCCCAGAAAAGAACCCGATAAGGAGCAGTTGAGTTCCAGTGTCATAAACCCTTCACAGTCACTATTCAAGTTGGAAGTGAAAGTGGATATAAAGCCATACCAAGGTGAGGTCAACGTATTAAAACTGAATCATTAGTTGCAACAACTAGAAGTTTATTTCAGCATTCAACATATAGATGAAGAACAAAAGATATCATTTTCCAGATTGAAGTTAGAGGACCATGCTTTAGCTTGGTGGGAAAGCCATACGAAAACACTTAGGTTGGAGGATGATCTGCCAATAACTAGGTGGGAGGACTTCAAAAACCTCATCAAGTCCCAATTCTACCCTATCCGGTACGTAGAGGACCAATGGATCCGATGGCACTACTTTAGGCAGAAGCAAGGGTAAAGTGTATAAGAGTACACCACCGAATTCAGAAAGATGGCCATCATGTTGGGAATTTCTCCCAAGAACCCATATGTACTCCTCAAGTATCTGGGGGGTCTGCATAGCCATCTACGAAAGCAAGTGATACTTTTTAAGCCAAGGACAGTGGATGAGGGATGTGTACAGGGCCCAGGCATAGTATCTGGAAAACATAGGCCACAAGAAAGGGCAGCCAAGCAATTCCGAGCATAAAGAGAACCAAATAACTTCCAAGGAGTGGAAGAAGAAGTGGGAAGTGGGAAAGGATAAAAAGACATCAGCCACTGCACATCAGTGCAAGGATCCCAGCAACCATTGCAATATTGATGGTCACACTAAGGAAAACTATTGAAAACTACATCCAAAATTGAACCCAAAGAAACACAAGGAAGTAAAGAAAAAGAATCTTCTAGCCACAGATTTGAGCAATCAAGTTGAAAGCAGCTCCAATGTGGATGAGAAGATTGTTTGCACATCAGTGCAGAAGGAAGTGAATCTCAGTAGTCTTCATCACCAGGAAGAGAAGGAGATGACAAAGCTCTTCCACATCAAGATTCAGGTCAAGAAGACCAAGATAGATGCTCTACTCGACTCTGGTTCATAGGTTAATCTCATAGCAACAGATTTGGTCAACAAGCTTGGATTGGAGGTTCACGATCATCCTAGCCCCTATCCATTGGGTTGGGTAAACAAGGATGCAAAGATCAAGGGAACGAAACAGTGCAAGATTAAATTTGTTGTAAGTATTGATTTTATTGATGAAGTGGAATTGGACGTAGTACCCCTTAACGTAGGTGGAGTAGTGTTTGGAAGCCCTTATATGTACATGAGGAATGCAATCTTCATGCGGAGAGCCAACCAATATCGACTAATCAAGGATGGGAAGTCCTACATCATCAATGTGCATAAAGGCAAGTCAAAGATCTCAATGGTAAGTGCCAACCAAGCCAAGAAATTGATTAGTTCCAATAAGAAATATGTTTTACTTTTCATAAGAGAAAATCAAATTGAGGATGAGTCGATAAGAGTAAAGGCATCCCTAGAGGGGTGTACTAAAGAGAAAAAACATCAGTTAGAGGAGTTGCTACAGGCATACAAAGGAGTGTTCCAATAGCCTAAAGGGATACCACCCAAGAGGGAAGTGGAGCACGAAACACATTGATTGCCAGACTCCCCATTGTCGAATATTGGGCTGTATAGACAGTCTGTTTTGAAAGCAAATGAAGTGAAGAAGCAATTGGAGCAGGGTGTGATTTGACCAAGCACCTCACCTTGTGGGCCACCTACCATAATTGTACCAAAAGAAGGATGGGACTTGGCGAATATGTATCGACGACGAAGCATTGAACAAGATTACAATAAAAACTCAGTACCCTCTACCCAAGATTGATAATCTGTTAGATCAGTTGCAGCATGCAAAATATTTCACCAACTTGGATCTCAAATCGAGATACCACCAGGTACGCCTCAAAGAAGAAGACACCTGGGAGACTTCCTTCAAGACAAGGTAAGGTTTGTATGAATGGTTTGTCATGCCATTCAGTTTATGTAATGCACCATCTACATTTATGAGACTAATGAATGATGTACTACATGCATATCTAGATTCATTTGTTGTAGTCTATTTCGATGATATAATGGTTTATAGTGCTACCTGGGAGGAGCACATCTCACATCTCATGCAAGTGTTAGACACTCTGAAGAAGCACTAGTTGTTGGCTAACCTCAAGAAATGTGAGTTTGCTCAACATTCTTTAGTGTATTTGGGGTATGTGATCGATGGAGGGGAGCTCAAAATAGATCTCGCAAAGATGGAGGCCATCATGAAATGGTCGGTTCCTACAAATGTCATTGAAGTTAGGAGTTTTGTTCAGGTAGAACGGTACTTGCGGAAGTTCATAACTTCATTTCAGCAGTAGCTACACCACTCCACATCATAACACCAAGTGGTAAGAGTTTCCAATGGGGGAAGAATCAACAAAAGACTTTCAATGAGCTGAAAATAAAGACCAATCAAGCACCATTTCTCACTTTACCAAACTTGGAAAATCCTTTCAAAGTGGAAATAGATGCAAGTGGGTATGCCATGGGAGCAGTTTTAATGCAAGGAGGAAGGTATGTATGCTATCATTCTAAAATATTTCATGGGGCAGTTCTCAACTACCCTACCTATGACAAGGAACTTTGTGCCCTAGTTCAAGCTATCAAGAAGTGGAAACACTATTTGGTGGGCAAGGAGACCATCATCCACACAGATCACTAGCTGCTACAGTATTTGCAGGCCCAAAGTAAGCTACAACAAACCAAACATTACAAGTGGATGGGGTTTTTACAACAATTTCATCTAATCATCAAGTATAAGAATGGCAACACAAACAGGTTGGTAGATATGCTTTCAAGACTACCCACATCCAAGATTACAGCTTTGGGAACTATGATGCACATGGAGCCTTTTACCCATGATGTGTACAAAGAGGCATACACAAAAGATGAGGACTTTAACAAGGTGTTTCAGCAGTTACAAGGCCAAACTCATATAGAAGAAGGTGACAGCAAGGATGACTATCATTTCCAGAATGGTTTACTCTACAAGGTCGACAAGCTTTGTGTCCCTAAAGGTGAACGACTGCAGCTTATCAAAGAGGCTCACACCTCCAAGATTGCAGGACATTTTGGTGTTGGGAAGACAGTTGCCAACTTACAGAGGTATGTGTATTGGCTCAGAATGCAAGAAGATGTAGCACGGTATATTATAGGATGTATACTTTGTTGTACCAGCAAGCCCAATAACAAGAAGCAAGGTCTATACCATACCTTACCTGTACCCACTCGACCTTGGGAAAGCATTTCCATGGATTTTGTGGGAGGTTTACCTACAACCAAGAAGGGACATGACAATCTATTTGTGGTAGTTGACTAGTTCAACAAGATGTGCATTCTCATGCCTTGTAAAAAGACCATCAAAGGAAAGGAAGCAAGAAACATGTTCTTTGAACAGGTTTGGGTGCACTTTTGGATACCAAGGAGCATCATCTCAGAGAGGGATACCAGATTTCTCAGTACATTTTGGACTACATTGTGGGAGAAGATGGACACTAAGTTGAAGAGGTCTACAGCATTCCATCCACAAACAGATGGGAAAACAAAAGTCATCAACAGGACTTGTGTAGCTTTTGAGGGGTTACAATCAAAATGGGATGAAAATTTGATCTACATACAACACTCTTATAGTAGAGCAATCCACACTTCTACTGGTGAGTCACCTTTTGAAACTTGCTTTGGGTATTTGCCACCTTCACCCTTGGATGTGTATATGGACATCAAGGATGAATGAGGGAGGACCTCACAAGATATGCATTGTGAGAAGAAAAATTTGATGAGAAGATTAGGTAGATCCATTTGCAAGTACAGGAAACGCTGATGAAGTCACCGGAAAAATACAAGGCCAGACATGATCAACACAAAACCGAGAAGTCATTCAAAGTGGGAGACAAAGTCTGGTTACAATTGAACAAGGAAAGACTACAGGGTCATGGTAAGATGATCAAGGCTCTGCGGTATGGACCTTTCGAGATATTAGAGAAGGTGGGAGATAACGCCTACAAACTCAGTCCAACCCCATACATGCGCATTTACTTAGTAGTGAATGTGGAGAATCTCGAACTCTATGAACCTTCCATGTTGGATCAGGAGGAGCGGGACCTACCTTCCATAGAGGACTTAGCACCATAGTTTTAAAAATTGGAACCAGCACCGGAATCGATCGAGGGTCCAACCTGAACCGGAACCGGTAATAAACCGGTCGAACCGATTTCAATGAACCAATTTTTAAAAATATACATAAAATATTTAAATTTTAACGAAAAATATATATTTTTAAAACTTTAAATCATGTTTCCAAAGCATTAGAGACAATTAGAGACAACATATCCAAAGTATGCTCATGAATATATCAAAACGACACCAAGTGCAATACATATCTAGAGATCGGAACATAAATACATAATCAAGGAGGCTCTAAATGGCCTCTACAACATCAAATAACATACTAAGTTAGAGTCACTGATACTATAGGTGGGAATGCCAATGACAAATACAAAATAGCCATAGGGTAGATACTAGAACCGTAGATGGAAGAATCTCATAGCTCATGAGTCGTGATTGTCAGTAGTCCTCCATGTCAATTCATCAAGATTGGCATCACTACCACTGCTCTCTCCTGCATCCTCCTCCTCCTCCCCTATATCCAATGCAATCCGTGCATTTGTTGATGTGGACTCTGGAGGATGACCCCTCAAGAGGATCACCATCATCAAAAGTGACCGACTCTAGCACTAGTTCATTAAGATCCAAGTTGGCTAATGCCAACTCAACACTGTTGTTCAAACCCATATCAT
>JASDQU010011850.1:93396-115644 GCA_032191745.1 Picea mariana | reverse complement strand
AAAAAAACTCCAAAGATTTATAAGACCAAAAGTATAGCTAAGTATTTAATAGAGCTTGAAACAGTGAGGGGGTCTTTCATTTCCATCTACCCAGCAGTTGTAGATGATCTTTCCTTCTGTCTTTGCGAGTGCTTTCTTCGAAAGGGAATCTGCTTCCATGTTTAGTTCCCTATAGACATGAGTATAATGAATCTCTTTAAAAGAGTTCTTAAGCTTATTTATTCTGTCCATCCATCCCATCAAAGAGACAATCTGTAACTTGTCTTTATCCTTCAACCACTCTATAATAATCTTCGAATCTCCAATTACCTGGATAACTTCTATATTCAGCCACACCGCTAGGATAAGAGTCGCCCATGCTCCAAGCAATTAAAAGGGCACGGTATTGATAATATAATTAAATCATGGCATAGATGTTAGACATAGTCTTGTTTTTTAATATTTCATATACAGATAATATTGTATATAAGATTTTTTATTTCAAAATTTTATAAAAGTTATTCCAAAATGCTCATTATAATTATTTATATATTTAAATGGTTATTGTTTTTGTTATTGTTTACATGTTGTTATTTTTCCACTTTATAACCAATAAACCATCATGTTGGAAGGGGATGCACTCACTTCTCGTAAACACTCTAGTGACATAAGAATCATGGTATATTGGAGCCTATATGTGACATAAGAATCATGGTATATTGGAGCTTATATGTTATTGCAAACTAGTCCTTGCAACCAACATAAAATAAGAGGAAAAGCCGACAAAGATCAACTTATACAAGGTTTTAATAAAAAGATTTTTAGATAAGTTTTTATGAATTTCTTTCTTGTCAATGAATTTGTAAGTTTTGGGAAATCAAAATCTCTTTTAGATATTTTATTAAGCAAAATTCTTAATTATAAATCTTTTAACCATTAAATTTGCATATCATTTTATTTTTCATGCCTCTAAATACATAATAATTCTATAATTGAGATAATTATATGCAATTTAACATTAGTATATATTCCCCAGATGGGGTGTTTGTCAGACCGAATGACGACGGGGGTACCCTACCCTCGCAAACAAATGGTTGTAGATCGCTAACCTTGCCCCACACTTGTCCGTCCCGACAACGCCCAGGACGACATCCCCGGTCATGTCGAGGTTGCATCGCATACAGGTGGTTTGGAAGGTTTGTTCGACTACATGGATATTCCAACAGAGGACGAACACCTTCAATAACCAGTCACACAACCAAATCAAATATCAACACATCAATGTTTTGACGTGGTAAAACCCCTACAGGGAAACATCCACGGCCCCAGTCAACACAGCCACTTGGAGCAGTTTATTAATGCAAAAGAAAAAGATTACAAAGAGATTTTACAAGAGAGTTTCTCACAATTGATCATCGACAAATGACCCTCCATGCTCCTTAAATAGAGATCATGGACCAATAGGGTGTTAAGCCATGGATCAATGTAGTCGTTAAGATCGAGGAGAATATGAATTGTCAGATCACTCTATGTCAGGAACATATCGTGACTATCGAATTTCCTAACTACAAATGCATACTAAAGAAACACACTTTTACCTAACGAAACATTAGGCCAAGTAGATCTTAATTAACTCCTAAGTGTCTAAATATCCTAACATCCCTCTTTAAGAACAATTTGGGATAGGATTGAAGGATTTACAATAGTGACATAATAGGAGAAGGAAGGAAGCATTAAAGCCTATCCCCCCTTAATGACAACTTCATGAACTCCTAACATAGATCGAAGTTTGGAAAACTTCGCTTCTATAAGAGACTTTGTGAAAATGTCTGAAACTTGATCTTTTGTAGGGAAAAAGAGCACTTCAATAACTTGATCATGAATGAGCTTTCTGATGAAGTGCATGTGTAGCTCGATGTGTTTGTTGTGCTGGTGTTGAACTAAGTCTTTAGTGAGCTTGATGGCACTCTGATTGTTACACCAAAGGCTGGTTGGATGCTACTGCTAGAATCCAAACTCTGAAAGGATATGTCGAAGCCTCGAGGCTTCCTGACTTTCATTTATTGTTGCTCGGTACTCTGCTTTTTGTTGAAGAAAGTGCAATAGCATGTTGTTTCTTATAGACCCAAGTGACATGTCCTGAACCAAGGTTGAAAACATAACCTACAGTAGACTTTCGATCATCAGGGTCGTCGGCCCAATCTGAATCAGTGAAACCAACCAATTAAGGAGTCCCCCCTTAATTGTAATGTATCCTAAATTGAACAGTACCCCGAACATACCGAAGTATCCTTTTAGTTGCTTTCCAATGGATTTCATGGGGTGTTTGCATATACTGGGAAACAAGACCAACAACAAAGGAAAGATCAGGACAAGTATGAGTCAAGTATAAGAGGCTACCAACTAATTGACGGTATAAGGTGGCATCAACTCCGAGAGAAGTACAAGTGGCAATAAGCTTGACTCTGGATTGGAAGGGAGAAGGGGTTGGTTTACAATCTTCCATGTGAAAGCGACAAAGTGTTGAATTTTCAATGAGTTATGGCTCATGCATTTTCTTTAAATTTTTTGTTTAAATTTTACTTGAACCATAACTACTACAGTAAACCAAGATCACAAGAAGAATAACCATTCATAAGAACACAAGAAGTATCCTAGGAAACCCTTCTCAACAAGGGAAGAAAACCCAGCCAATCCTTTGCTATATTCTTGAAGAGAAAGACCTCCCACACCATCACCAAACCTAGCACACAAGAGGGTGCTATAATTCTCATAATTTCATACCATAACCTCTGAAATCATGAGATGACACGATGATAAGTGTGTTTCCTCAATGGGGATTCACCTTTATTTATATAAGACTTATCACATCAAATGATGTGTTTATTAGCACAATAGGGCCGACCTCAATAACTCAAAATATAATTAATATTTACCATATTAATTATCTTTTACATTAATTATCTTTTACTTTATGGTGGGGCTGAAATGTACCCTTTACATCACAAACATGGTTACAAGTAAGTCTGACTCTTGGACAATATAGCAAGGGATCTCATACACCCACTAGTGCTCAGCCACTAGGGGCACATCCATTTGTGCTCAGCCACATGGATTTCCACATCTTTATCTCATTGTGTCTCACAGGAGAATCACACTCACTAGTGCTCAACCACTAGGATCACGTTCACCTGTGCTCAACCACAGGCACGTCCAACTCAACAAATCGCTTTCTCACTGCGTCTCATGGGAGAATCATCTGGAGTATCACATCATCTCAACTCTCTGCACAGAGGAGACCAGTACATCATTTCATCTCTGTCTCAGAGAGAACGACACACCCAACTCATGGGCTTCCCCACACAGGGGCACACAACATTCCATCTTCGTCTTAAAGAGGAACCATACGCCCAGCTCATGGGCTTCCCTACACAGGGGCACACAACATTCCATCTCTGTCTCAAAGAGGAACCACACACCCAACTCACGGGCTTCATCACCCCACACAGGGGCACTGTTAGAATATAATGGATGTGCTCATTTAACCATAGACAATATAACTATTGTCACCCAACCATAGGCTAGAGCCACCCCCGATCACCTTAACCTTGATAGAGAATCATTATGGAAGCAAACCCTAGGCTAGATAGCCAAACAAGATAACGCACCTCTCTCTAAGGATAGCACACCAAATAGGAGTAACAAGAGATGATCAGAGAGTCCAAACCATAACCAAGAGAGAGTCCAGGCCAAAACTGAAATCTGCTAGCTGCAGCAACTGTAACGATAGCTCTCCTCCAAACTTGCGCACAAACTGGCCAACTGCAGTGCGCACAAGTGTTGTTTCTGCAGTTCTGAGAATGCCTACCAGAATGAAGACTGGCCTCATGTATTTATATTAAAACTGGCAAACTGCCTGGACTGACTTCTCATTATGGGTGCCTATTTACTTAGTATATAATATTTCCTTTAGCTGACTTCTTCTCTTGGAGGCTAATAACCTAATACAAATTATCCTCTTGAGTCGACTTGTCTTCTAGGGTTATTAGCCAACTAATTTAGGGTTTCTTCTTGCTTCCCGATATATTCTATTCTCGTTAGGTTTACACGTGAAGGTAAATACCTTCCGCAACTACCATAATATCAACACTCCCTCCTAGCTAGAGAGGTATTTTAAAGTAATGGTCTTGAGCACAAACATACCATTTACCCGGTAGCATCAACATAGTCGTATAGACTATCTCATGACTAGATCATGAGCACCATCATCACTATTAGTGTCATCAGCTGCATCATCTCTCGAAACCATACTCCATCTGAGTAATCAGACATGATGTTGGATAAGTCACTCACTCCACAGAGTGACACAAGAGCCATTCTTCTAATCCGGACATATGTCCTAGAAGAATAAATGTTCTAAACCATTTTTCATCTGGGAAATCTATGTCCATTGATCATCCATCTAGCTGATAATCATTTCCAACACTACTGATAGTCTTCAAGGCGATCGGAACAATGTCATTCAATAGAACACAATTGTGTCTATCCATAGTAGCACACAACTACAATCCAACGGTACACTGCCACACCAAGTAGCACACAGATACTTGATCAGTGACATATAGTCACAATCAGTGGAACACATCCACTCCAATAGTATACATCTACTGTCTGGAGACATATAGTCTCCATAACAATCATATCATCAACTTGCACAGAAAACATTGTTATGATATATAAACTGAATCATCTGGGCCATTCTTCCACTCACATCTGTGAGATCTGGAAGACCATCTGACCTAAGAAAGTAAAACATCAACGATGAGTTATCCTGACTATTCTTCTCAAGCAAGGAAGAATAACGGTCCCGATTTCTGAGCCTGGACCATTCACCTATCTAGGCCATTCCTCTGGCACTAAACAAAGTGCAACCTGGAGAGAATGAATTTGCCCTAGGGAATGCCTGTCCCTGATTGCTAAACCTAGACCATTTGCATATCTGGGCCATTCCTCCGGCACTAAACAAAGTGCAACCCGAAGAGAATGAATCTACCCTAGGGAATGATTATCCGGACCATTTCCTAAGGAAATGTCTGTCCTGCACCAACCTCCAAAACAGACCATTCTTTGAAACTGCTCACAACTGTGAGCTTCGAAAAAATGACTGTCCGGCGAGGCGGACCAGTCTTCTTGACCACTACTGAGAGTGATCGTCAAGAAGAGAGACTGTCCTAGACCATTCCCTATGTTAACCACAAGGGGAATCGTTGTCGATGGTACATCAACAATCCATCGAACCATTTTCATTATGAAAATGATTGTTCGATCTAAACCATTTTCCGAACTGGAAAATGCTTGTCCGTCAGAAATCTCAAACCACTTTCCGAACTGGAAAGGAACTACTCATCCTGAACCATTTTTCGAACTGAAAAATGACTGTCCATAAATCAATAACACATCAATGCTCCCTCCCAACTTGGGAGTCATCTCTTCCTTTTTCAATAAGGAAGTTGTCTCCACGAGCTCCAGCTTGACTACACACACTCTTTCATCTTGAACAAAGGCTTTACCAAAATGTCTGCTTATCTGCTCATTTGTGAAGATATATATTGGAGAACCACTTCTCCTTTTTGGACTTCATCACAGAGAATGTAATGCTTGATCTCAATGTACTTCGGTCTTTCTGGAACACTGGTTTTCTGAAGGCTTCATATAGCTTTGATCATCATAGTTGAATTCAGCTCTTTTGTTTCCTACTAGCTCATATCATTGTGGCAAGGGTCAAACTTGGAACATATCCAAGTGGTACTTCTTTTGTCATCATGAGAGCTTTGTCATGGATTGGCAATCCATCATCCTTGAGTTCTGAGTAACCATTCTGATACAGTATCTTTGTTATAGAAGGTGTTTCACCACGCTTTTCTTGTGCATTGGAGGCTCCGCACCAAGTTGTTTGAGTCCATACAAAACCTTCTTCCATCTGCATACAAGAGTCTCTTCCTGGTATACCTAAAAGCCTTGAGGTTGTTCTACATATGTTCTTTGTTCAATTATTTTGGAGAACAATATTTGCATTCATCTGATGTAAACTCCAACCCATGGATATTGCAGACGATATAATGGCTCATGTAGAGGTATGTCTGGTTTACTAGAACAACCAATCATCATAGTCTTCTCTCTCCATCTGGGAGAAATCTCTAGTTCTGGATCTCGCAATGCTTACATTCATAAGTCTTCCATACACTGTTCTTCATCACAGCTTTCATTTCCTCTGCTTGATTGCTTTTAGTGAGCTCAGGTCAGGCTGGTAGTCTTGTGATTCTCGATACGATGACTAGTTGTTCTGTCTTTTCTTTCTCTTTTGGAATCTTGATGTTCTTCCTTATGTTTTTCTTTAGCTCTTAGGTCCATGGATTTTTCTATAGATTCCATGCCCTGAAGATTCCAACTTCTTCCTTTCATCATAGGATCGTGGATGTGGATGGACAACCAGGGATACTTTAAGGCTTCTTTTCGAAGAAAACTTCTTCTAAGGTCACACTGAACACATGTTGCTTTTTCATGGTTGCTTCCATGGATAGATACTTCATCATCTTCAATGGTTCATATAATTTAGAATTAGCTCCCTCCTAATCCTTGCTTCATGCATGAATGCATGCTCTTCTTTTGGAAATATATAATCGGCTCTCTCCATCTAGGAGAGTCCACACTTTCGTCTGTATCCTTATTGCCTTCTGCAAAGTGTCACAAATCTTTTTCCAATTTCCTCTTGATTGCTGACTTCTTTCTGTCTTTACTTCTTCTAGGTTTCTTCAAGATTGATTATAATTTCGACTTATCTTGCAATTGTTACTTATGTGATATCTTCCACATGAATTGTTACCAGGGGTTGTTGATGTACTTCATCCTTTCATGTGTATTGTCTGACTTGTAGTCATGGTGATAGCAATCCTTATCTTGTTGTTCTTCCATAGGTATAGTTTCTCTTGGAACATATTATCTTCTAGGAAATAGATATGCAAGAAGTGTACAAAAAACGTGGTATGTACAAGAACTATAAGGAGTATTGTTACCTTATCTTAGAAGAAGAAGTTTGTTTCATCCTGCTTAGTCTTCTTTGAAGGTTCCTTTTCTTCAGCAACTGATGCTTCGTGTGTCTCCTTCCTTTTCTTTAGCTCGGGACAATGATTCTTGTAGTGACCATATTTTTTACATTTGAAGCATTGTATTTTTGACATATCTTTCTCTTGATTTGGCTTCTTCCTGGAGCCAAACTTCCTTTTATTCCTGAAATTCTTGAACCTTGTTGTGAAAGCTTGATCATCATATTTCTTTTAGGGTTTCTCTTTTGCACTGATACTTGATTCTTCTTGTGCACAACAAGTCCAAAGTTCTTCAAATGTAGGATACTCCTTCCTTGTGTTCATGCTTTGTCAAATGCATCCCATGTTTCGGGAAGACCATTGAGTACTATGTTTACCAATTCCTTCTCTAAAATGATCTCTTCAATAGCTTGTAGTTGATCTCTTAACTGGGAGATTCTCACAAAGTATGATTTTATGTTGTCATCATCATTCATCTTCATGTCACGGAGCTCATTCTTCAGACTCATTACTTGTCCAATGTTTCTGACTGAGAAGAGGTTTGTTAGGGCATCGTACATCTTCTTAGATGAATCAAGATGGGAGATGTAGGGTATTAGGTGTTCTTTTATAGAATCCACTATGATACTCATGGCATTGATGTCATTGTCTTTGAACTTCTCCATAACTGTAATGTTCTGCGGTTCCTTTTCTTTTCCTTCTTCAAACTCTGGTTCCACAATCTTTCCTTTCACGATATCCAACACTTTATTCTTGGCAAGGATGAGATCAATCCTTGTCTTTCATGCTCTAAAGTTAGAAGCCCCATCTAACTTGTTTTCTAACTTCATAGAGTAAGTCATGGTTGCCTTGACTTGGTCAACCCTAGATTTGACCAAAAACTCAACCTTGACGCCTTAGCTTGCTGAGAGTACCAGGAGATGCGCTAGGCTAGGGCGCACTAGTCTATCTGAAAATTAGGTCAATCCCTTCACTTAAGGTGCCTCAACGAGAGGATTAGGGTTTCTGCAACTGCACCTGCTAGTAACCCTAGCGACAGTGCTTTGGTCACTGCTCCTACTAGAAACCCTAGCGGTAGTTCTTCAACGAGCTTAGTATCCTTATGGCTATGCTCCCTTCCAGTGGTTAGACTGAATGAAGGAGGTGTGGGCCCATAACCTATTAGAATATAATGGATGTGCTCCTTTAACCATAGACAAAATCACTATTTTCACCCAACCATAGGCCGAAGCCACCCCCGAGCACCTTAACATTGACAGAGAATCATTCTGGAAGCAAACCCTAGGATAGATAGCCAAACAAGATAACACACTTCTCTCCAAGGATAGCGCACCAAATAGGAGCAACAAGAGTTGATCAGAGAGTCCAAACCATAACCAAGAGAGAGTCCAGGCTAAAACCAAAATCTACTAACTGCAGCAACTACAACGGTAGCTCTCCTCAAAACTTGCGCACAAACTGGCCAACTGCAGTGCGCACAAGTGTTGCTTCTGCAGTTCTAAGAATGCCTTACAGAATGAAGATTGGCCTCCTGTATTTATACTAAAACTAGCAAACTACCTGGGCTGACTTCTCATTCTGGGTGCCTATTTACCTAGTATATAATATTTCCTTTAGCCAACTTCTTCTCTTGGAGGCTAATAACCTAATACAAATTATCCTCTTGAGCTGACTTGTCTTCTAGGGTTATTAGCCAACTAATTTAGGGTTTCTTCTTGCTTCCTAGAATATTCTATTCTCGTTAGGTTTACATGTGNTATTTCCTTTAGCCAACTTCTTCTCTTGGAGGCTAATAACCTAATACAAATTATCCTCTTGAGCCGACTTGTCTTCTAGGGTTATTAGCCAACTAATTTAGGGTTTCTTCTTGCTTCCTAGAATATTCTATTCTCGTTAGGTTTACATGTGGAGGTAAATACCTCCCACAGATACCATAATATCAACAGGCACAATGTTCCATCTCCTTCTCAGAGAGGAACCACACACCCATCTCATGGGCACACCCAACTCATGGGCTTCCTCACCCCACATAGGGGCACACAATGTTCCTTCTCTGTCTCAGAGAGGAACCACACGCCCAACTCATGGGCTTTCTCTCAGGCTGACTCACTTAGTACTTGTCCCAGAGAATGTCTCACGTAGTTGTAATCGTCAACACGAAGAAGGTCACAAACATACTTAGACTGGGAAAGAAAAATTCCTTCATTAGTTTGCAAAACTTGGAGGCCAAGGAAATAGTGCAAAAAGCCTAAGTCTGTCATTTCAAATTTCTTCTTAAGGTTGGTTTTCACATGGTTTAAAAGTTTTGAGTCACTACCAATAAGGATAATATCATCAACATAAAAGACAAGGATTATGAAATGGCTTCCTACGTTCTTGGTATAGACATTGGGATCAGAATGACATCTAGAAAATCCAGTGTCAATAAGAAAGTTGTGCATTTTGGCATACCAAGCTTGGGGAGCTTGCTTAAGACCATAAAAAGATTTCTTAAGACAAGAAACAAAGATAGAGTCATTATGGACATGGCCAGGAGGTTGTTCCATGTAGATTTCTTCTTGCAAATCCCCATGCAAGAAGGCGGATTTAACATCCATCTGATAGACATCCCATTTATGTGAGGCAACAAGGGCAAGAACAAGGTGAATGGAATTCATTTTGGCTACAAGGGCAAAGGTTTCATTATAGTTAATTCCTTCAACTTGGGAAAATCCTTTAGCAACTAACCGAGCCTTGTGTCTTTCAACACTTCCATCTTATGCATACTTGGTTCTGGAGACCCATTTACATCTGACAAGTCTTCTTCCTTTTGGAAGAGGTACAAGATCCCAAGTATCATTTTCCATTAAAGAATGATACTCTTCATTCATTGTTGTATCCCAATATGGATGACCTGAAGCTTCTGCAAATGTCTCTGGATCGTGAGTCTCTGAAACTTGAGCCAAAATAGAAGAGGCTCACTGGAACTGAGAACGTGTTTGACGCCGATCTAAAGGATCACTGACAAGATCACCAATTGCTTCTCGTGTTGAACGAACGCATCTAGGAAGCGATGGTGTTGGTGATGGTTCAGGTTCAATGGACTCATCTGGAGGAAGGTGAGCAGGCAGAGGTGGATTTCCATCCTCACTGTCATCATATGAAGAAGAAACCAAAATAGGAATAGAAGAAGGCACAAACGTCGAAGATGGCTCACAGGTCGAAGAAGGCATAATCGTCGAATTAGGCTCGTAGGCCAAGATATTTTCATCAAATTTAACATCTCTTCTAATAATAATTTCATTACAATGTGGTTGAAGAAGTCTGTAACCTTTGACATCTTCACAATAACCAACAAATATACACTTCTCAATTTTAGGCTGCAATGCTTTCCTTTTCTCATCAGGAATGTGAGCCCATGTTATACTACCAAATACACATGAGTGACTTACATCTAGTTTAATTTTAGTCCATGCTTCTTTCGGTGTTATATTTTTAAGAGCCTTTGTGGGAGTTCAATTTACTATGTAATTTGCACAGTTGATGGCTTCTGCCCAATACTTTAGACTCAATCCCTTAGATTGGATCATATAATTAGCCATTTCTTTTAATGTGTGGCTCTTTCTCTCATCAACACCATTTTGTTGTGGTGTATATGGAATGGTGTGTTGCATTTGGATGCCCTGTGTAGTGCAGTAACTTGTAAAATTATTGTTCACATATTCACCTCCATTATTTGTTCTTAACCTTTGAATTTGATATCGCTTTTCTACAAGGGCCTTGTAGGCTAGAAACTTGTCAAAAAATCCGCTCTTAAGTTTTAAGAAGTAAACTCAAGTACGTCTAGAAAAGTCATCAATGAAAGTTAATAAATACTTGCATCCATAGAAAGAAGGACAAGAAAGTGGACCACACAAGTCACTGTGAACAAGCTGCAAAGGGCCCTAGGCATGCCAAGAGGCACGTTTGTCAAAAATGTCATGATCATGTTTGTCGAGAACACAACCGGCACAAAGACCATCTCTACATGAAACAAGAGGAAGACCAATCACCATATGTTGATTACATAGTTGTTGCAATGAGCGATAGTTTAGATGACCAAACCGCTCATGCCAAAGTTTGCTCAAGTCATTACTATGAGCAACAAAAAATGATGGAAAAGATGATGACCCAAAGTTGTCAAACTTGTACAACCTGGTTGTACAAACTGATGGAAAAGATCATAAAAAATTCCAGTTGCAAGAACATGCTTAGGATCTTTTAGATCCTTGATTACAACTTGTTGAGGTGAAAACTTTATGATTTTACCTTCACCTGAATGAGTGATTTGATATACTAATAGAAGGTTACAGGAAAGACTTGCAACACATAATACATCATTGAAATGACCATTATCTACTTGAATTGTTATAGATCCTACAACACTAAGAGATCTATCATCACCAAGAAATATTTTCTTGGCGTTACATTCATTTAGAGCAGAAAATATGGCTTTATCCTTAGCCATATGATAAGATGCTCCAGAATCAATAAGCCACTCATCAGAAGAAAGAAGTAGAAGTTGCATTGAAGGAGAAACCAGAAGCAGAAAGTGCATGTCCATGAGAAGAAGAAGTAGAATCGATATTGATGTTGTGCTTCTTCATCGTTGTTTCTAAAGTTGCCATATTCTTGAAACATTTGGACTCATCATGACCATCTTTTCCACAAAAGTTGCAATGTCTATCAGTCTTCTTATTTTTAGATTTTGCTCCTTTGTCACCATTAGGAGTTGAATCTAGCTGAGTGGGTTTGGGACCCTTGTTTTGCTTGTTGTTGTGGCAAGGATGTCGCTTCTTGGGATTCTTTGGTTTATCTTTCAGCTGGGCGGCTAAGGCTTGGTTGGAGGTACCTGTAGTGCTAATCACTCCAAGTTGTACAAGATTATCTTGCTCTCTAATCAAAACATCACAAAAGGAATCAATAGTGGGTTTTTTATAAGATTTCCCTAGAGCCTCTCCCATGGCATAAAAGGTAGATACAAACAAAAAATATGCACTACCTAGCTTAGAAAGAATAATGTAAATGCAATGCTCTTCCTCCAACTTTATGCTACACTCTTCACATAAAATTCTAAGTGTTTTAAACTTAGATGGATAATCTTCAATGCAAGAAAAATAATTTGGATTTAAAGTCAATATCTGATTTTCTAATTGATGTGCTCGAATAATATTGTGTTTACCAAACACAGATTTAAGTGTTTCCCAAGCTTCATCAGGGTCATCAATTTCTTGAAGGTGGAACCTTAAATCAAGAGAGATGGACATTTTGATCAGTCCACGTGCTTCATCATTCCTATTAGCCCATTTGAATTTATTTTCATCATCAGTGGGTTTTTTTCCTTTCCCAAGGTAATTCGGTACATGCCTTTACTTCTTAATAGATCCTCCATATGGGATTTCCATTGGAAGTAGTTGGTGTTGGTAAACAAAAGATCACTGGAACAATCCATATTACATATATAGATAATATAGATTTAAAAACTGAAACTAATGATATTGATGGAAAGATCTCAAAAAATTAGGCAGTTTAAAAAAAAAAGGCACTGAAAACGGACTTCGGATGTGAAAGTTATGCCCTCATTTTTACAAATAAGTTGTTTTATGAAGTGACCCAATTTTATAAAAAGAAGCGGGGATCACTTTTATAATGAAGTTAATTTATAAAATAAAGTTGCATGCAAAACAAATAACTTTAAAATAAAATATTAAAGCTACTTATAGTGACTCACTTTTATACTTCGAGTGAAATACACTTCACAATGGATGCATGAACTTTTTCAAAAAAAGTAACAAAAAAAAGAGACTTGAACTCAAGACCTCTTACTTAATAAGCCCATTTTTAACCAAGTGAGCTAGCAAAACATATTGTATTGTTTAGAAGGAGGATTGGGGGTGTTTTTGTTGTTGTGGAAGATGACCTCGGAGAGCGTGCTCATAAAAAACTCTTTTCACACAAGAAAAAAATTTCGCTTCTCAATAACAACAAGGGTTAGATTTCGGTTAGCTTACCCAAAAAATGCACATTTTTCTATCTGTTTATGATTTGTCAAGATTGCACAGGGCATGGGGAAAAGAGCATACGCATATCTAAAATAGTAGCAACCTGGAAATAAACAATATAAAGGCAAAATAATACTTTGCAAAAAATTTAAAAGGGCATACTCAAGCTTTATACCTCCGGATCTAACTGAAATGGTTGTATCTTAAGCAAACAAAAATCTTTTAGAGTGAAATGAAATGTGTTCATGAATGAAAAGAGTGTGTCAGACGCAATGGAACAATACTCAGCGAAAAAATGTATGAAAATGGTAGCAATCATAGAAGAGGAAATTCGGCTTCATGATCTCGATCTACAACGGGAGCGGGTCTTCAAGCATGCTTTGATACCATGTTCGACTACACAGGTATTCCAACAGAGGATGAACACCTTCATTAACCACTCACACAAACATATCAAAGATCAACACACCGATGTTTTGACATGGTAAAACCCCTACGGAGAAACATGCACGACCCCAGCCAACGCAACCACTTGGAGCAGTTTATTAATGCAAAAGAAAAAGATTACATAGAGATTTTACAAGAGAGTTTCTCACAATCGATAATCGGCAAATAACCCTCCATGCTCTTTAAATAGATATCATGGACCAATTTGGTGCTAAGCCATGGATCAATGTAGCCGTTAAGATCGAGGAGAATATGAACCATTAGATCACTCTATGTCAGGAACGTATCGTGACCGTTGGATCACTCTATGTCGGGAACATATCGTGACTGTCAGATTTCCTAACCACAAATGCATACTAAAGAAACACACTTTTACCTAACGACACATTAGACTAAGTAGATCTTAACTAACTCCTAATTGTCTAAATATCCTAACAAGGTTATCATGAGCAATCAGAGTTCGAGGACAGCCTCATTCTTGCCTTACTCTCGCATGATCGTTATGAAGGTTTCGTGGTCCCCAGGTTCAGATATGATAACAACGATCGGGGTGGGCAAAGTCCTCCTGCCATGGAGTAGCCATTGCAACATTATGATGGAAGAGCTCCCATGATCGACAATCAATTCCCAGTTAATGGAGGTTGATTGGGGTTCCATTTCGGTTATAAATGTGAGAATTTGCCTTAGTGAGGGCAATGACTTGGGCCTGTTCTTTCTTGGGTATGCGGGTTTCTCTCCCAATTTCCAGTTTATTTCTATCATCTATGTTGATAGTCTATCTCCCCCTACTGCCTACTTAGATATGGCCCCGAGAGGCAAAAGGTCTTCTTGCCCTCGCTCTGCTCAGCCTTCCCTGTGCAACGAAGGTTCCCACTGATGCGATTGAGTTCTATGAAGACTATGTCCCAGAGGCTAATAAAGCCAAAATGACTGAACTTGAAGAAGAAGTTCGTCAAATTAGAGAATTCCATGATGATGAGGAGATTGAGGCTCAGGTTGGAAGCTTCATTCTAGATTTGGATTGCACCCAGACTTGAAATTCAAAATTTTACAGAACTCTTGAGCTGTACTGGCACACCAAAACAATGGTGGCCATGGGAATGCTCCCCAAGTAGCAAGATTTTTGTTAGTTGAAGAGTAGGCAAAAATCTTTGGAAGTCCATAATGCTTATGTGTCTGAGGTAGTCACATGGATTGCTAATTGTCAAGGGGGTTACTTCATCCCTCCTGCCATATGCTATGTTGGGGCTGAGTCTTCCAAGGTTGTTGCTGGATGAGAGACCGTGGACCTCACCAGCCCTCAAGTTTAGCATGAGAAATGAAATCTTGTTCTCTATTTTTTCTTTCTGTTGTTATGCTATATAGGCTTTTAGAATCGACTTTAAGTATAGTCACTCAAAAACTAGTTAAACATGTTAAGTTCAAACTGGTTAAGACATGGTTTCCCCTGAGGGGCAGGCATTATTTTTTTGTTTTTTGAGCTATAGAGCCCTAGAGATTGTCATGGTCTCGGTGGGGCTGAATCTCTCATGTATGTAATTTATGTCCATATTAATATAGCAATTTACTTAAAAAAAACACATTAGTATATATTGCCTACAAAATATTTATGAGATGTGTCTTCTTATAAACAAGTTAACAAATAATGGCCCAAGACATGGTGCACCAACATTAACAAGCAAAGATTTGTAGGGAAAAAGAATAGTGTATAAAAAATCTTTAATAAAGTGAACATAAAAATTGATAATCTATAAATATTTATGAACTTAAGATTAGTACTTTATATTTTTTTATGAATTTAAAATTGGTACTCTATTACTTTGTGCGAACTTGAATTTAAAGACGGTAAAGATATATAATTGATACTAATTTTATGTTTAATAATAATAATAATCTAATTTTAAGGTCACGTCCAAGCCAGACACCAAATTGATGTATGCGACCCCCTTGTTTATGGGACAAGGTACCCCCTCTGCCCAACGATTTGATTGGTAAAGTCTACGGAGGTATACATACCCTACCCCGCTCTAGATTTGAACTTATGACCTCTTAGGAGGAAACACATGTTATTAACCATTAGGCCCACTCATGTTGTATCAAATTTATCACTCACTCACAACTAATTATTATTATGCTTCATTT
This sequence comes from Picea mariana, assembly GCA_032191745.1. Classification (NCBI taxonomy): domain Eukaryota; kingdom Viridiplantae; phylum Streptophyta; class Pinopsida; order Pinales; family Pinaceae; genus Picea; species Picea mariana. The sequence goes on along the minus strand of JASDQU010011850.1, from coordinate 99,953 downwards.
TCTCATTAAGTATTATGTTTTTTAATGTGTCATAATCACCATACCAATGTATCTACTCATCCTCCCCTTACATTATGCCTTCACATCATTGATATGTTGTTGTAGGTATTTTTCACCCTACAGGATCTGAGCTCCCTTAGGTTCTACCAACGCCCAAGGCAGGAATAGAGACATAAACTAAGGATGTTCCTAGATCTGATTCATACATGAAACCCAAATATCAGAGCAATCGTGCATGGATTGATAAGAGATCTAATAGTATATCATAACACATAATTATATTAATTCTCTACCAATGAATACATAAACTTATATGAACAATTAGATAGAGGGAAATATCCAATATGTCTTCTATTAATCAAAGAAGCAATATTACAACTTACAGATGTAGACTGAAGAGATGGCCTACTTTCAAGCTCCTTGCCCAAGTCTTACAACCAAATCACCATAGTAACCTTGCTAGCTCTTTCCTCCTCTTTTCCCATGGGGAATGTCTTGGTTCTTATAGAGCTTTAGGGATAATGCCATATAGTTATTATGATAAGATTCTTGAGCTCATAATGGAAGCCTTCTCAAGGCTAAACCATGAGAAATCAGTGGGAGGTCTTATCCATCGAAACCAAATCCAAAAATAGGAGCTTCTAGACTTGGTCGCTCCCTAGACACATAGACAGAGCGACTGGTCGCTCCTTGGTAGGCCAAAAGGACCGACCAACACTTTTGGTCGCACCCTTAGTGAAGGAAAAGGGAAACCAGGTGGGAATTTGGTTCGAAACTCAAGGAAGAAGTGGTAGGTTTTAAGGGTTAAAATAAGGGGTTTCTAGGGGATAATGACCTAGTGATTAGGTGATAATGAAATAACTCTATAACATGTGCATTTGTATGCATTAATGTAGTCCATTTATGGTTGTTTGTATGGTCTATAGGAAGAGATAGAATGATGGGGAAGATAAATGATATTTGATTTAATTTATATATTAATGTCCATTAAAGGCCAAAGTTGGGCCATGGGATTGCAAAGAATACAACATGTAAAGACAAAAAGAAGAAGACAAAAGCACCTCCTAAGGAATACATAAAATAGAGGAAAAATAACTTAAAATAAAAAGAAAAAGAAAATGGAAATCACTAACTCAAGAAAACGGGTAACAAATAAGAAGCTTAAGAACAAGGAGGTTCATTGGTCAAAACTTGTTGCTCTAGAGAAGCACTTCTAACATTCAAGTCTACAAAGAGATGTGCGATGGGCATGAGGCCATGGGATTCATTAGGTGTATGATGCCTCGTGAGTCTATGATGTGAGCTTGGAAGTTGCATGTGGAGCTTCTTCCTATTAGTGTCATAAGGTTGCAAATAAAAGGTATTCAACCTAGTGTAGGTTGATCAAAGAAACTAGCCTTTGATAAGTCATCGATGAAGGTTGAACATCTTATGGATGAAGAGGGATAAGTATCTCTCAACCTCATAAGCCATTATTGTTTGGAGAGAACCATGTGAGTCTTTGGAGAGACAAAAGATTCGTCCTCCTATGATTTTTTAGTAGGGAGAGAATTTGATTAAAATTGGTCATAAATCTTAGGCTCTAAGGAGCAATTATGATAAATATGGTGCTCTTGAGGAATATGGTGACCTGTCTAAATGCAAAGAAGGTGGGAGAAGACTCTAAGTTGGGCGAGAGGGACCCTTAGGCTACAAGGTAGCGAGAGTCTAGTGTATCTTGAAGGTTTGATGAGCACATCATTATGTTAGAGATACGAGTGTGAGTAGTGTTCAAGTTTGAAAGAAAGAGGTTTATGGTTGAATTTACTCATTATGGTTGACCTTGTTGACATTTGTTGATTATGGTTAAATGAAATTAAGTATGGTTAACTCTAGTTGGCATTGGTTGATTATAGTTGACTTTGGTCATCTTTCACTGACTTGGTAGCGATGGTTGCCCTTACAAAAGGCTTATTATGGTTGAGTCATTGCTTTTGGTTGACTATGGTTTACTCTTGTTGATTTAGCTAATTGTGGTTGACTTTGATGACTATGTTTGATGTTGGTTAACTATGGTTGACTTTGCTAACTATGTTTTCTGTGTTGACTAATATAATTAGCTAATAATCATGGTTGACTTGGATGACTAAGGTAGACTTTCATTGATTTTTGTGACTCTAATTGCTTATGTCAAACTTAGCTCTTGTGGTTGAGTTTGTTTATATGTGGTTGTACATGGTTGACTCTGTTGATTATGGTTATCCATGCTGGAATATATGGGATGAATATGGTTGACTTGGATGATTGAGAATCATTATCATAGACTTTGGTTTCTTGTGGTTAACTTCGCTAAGTGTGGTTGAGTTAGACTGTGAATGACTTTGGTTCATTGTGGTCAGCTAAGGTTAACTATGATTGATTGTGCTTGTTATGATCCAAATGCTTAAAATATCATAATTGAATTACACACCATGTACATAATGTGAGCATGGAGCACAAGTCCAAGATATATAAGTTATACAATAACTCCTTAAATAATAGGAGAACCTTCTCCACATAACCAAATACATTCATACATCACAATTCACCTCCCTCAATAATGAATACATGATCTCTACATATACCTATTCACACCTACACATGAGGCCCCTTTACTATTAGGCCAACCCTATTACATATAGATTTACAGATTACATGTACATTTAGCCCCATATATGCCTCCCCTTGGGGTCATATCATATACATTTAACCCTATATATGCCCTCCCTTGGGTCATAACATAATACCCTCCTTCAAAAAGCTTTGTCCTCAAAGCTTTGCAATTAAAAGCTTCACATGTGATGAAACCAAGTAATATGTTTTTCTTTGTTCCTGCTTTCTTCTTTCCATTGACGATGATCCATCCATCCAAAATCAATTATTTTCGATCGTAATTCTTGGTGGCCAGTTTTTGCATAAATTTATTTCCCTCGATTACATGTATTTTTGTTGAAGCTTCTCCAATTTGTACTAGAATTTGGTCTATGCTAATAGCTTGTTGAATAATGGTTTTGTGATGCATTGTTTCATAAATACTGAAAATTATTCCATCTTCTTCCTTGATAATGATGATATCCACCTTCTCGTCTTCCTTGAAATCTTTCCTGATAATGAGGGTGTTGACATGGTTTCACATTTGACGGTTTTTCTTCACTCTGCACACTCATTTCATCTATCTTCTTTTCGGAGACAATGAGATCCTCTATCCTCTTCGCTCGACCTTTGATTACTCTAGCCTTGGAGATAATATCATCATATTTGGCATGTACATTCTCTATGTTGTTCCTGAGATTAAACTTAAGGCTCAAAGAATAATGTCAGGCATTAAGAAAGTTTATGAGAGTGTTTTTAAAGAGTGATTTGTCTTAGTTATATGAGAAAAATTCCTTAAATGAAATTAATAGTATGGCAGCACAGAGGCCGTATTTCGTGTCTGAGTCAAAATTGCGATATCGAATGATGTGAGAGAAAACTACAAAACAGTAAAACAAAGCAAGGCAACAATTGTTGAAGAGTCTCACCTTATTGCAGTGGAAGAAAATAGATAGTGCAACCTTGAATAAAGTATAAGATACAATCATCCACACAACTCGCAAGTCTTTATTTACTCACAGTAAATGCAGAGGAAAATTGCTTACTTAACAAATTACTGATGAAATATGATTACAGTAGTTGTTGTACTAAATTCAAATCAAAAACATTTATTAAGGAATGCATAAAGAAATGCTGAGATATGGAAAAATAGAAGAAACACATAACCCAAACTAACAAAATTTGGAATCTCTGTCTGCACTTGTATTAATACTCAATGAGGAGAGTTTTCTCTATTACAATAGGCAAGAAGCAGCCCTTGATAGATCTTCAGTCTATGTATTTATACAAATTGTCTCAACTCAAAACAGTTGGATTTCTTATAATTAGAAATAGTAAATAATTTTGAATAAGGCAACAAAATGTAAAATCTGCAGAGCTCCACTAGCGCTTTCTTCTGTCTCTTCGTCTTCTGGAAGAAACGTTTCCTTTTCCTCATTCTTTAGCCTGGGTACAACTATCATCTGATCTTCCTGATTATTTGGCATTCATCTCTGGTCTGATTTGTTTGCTGCCATTTGTCTCTCAAATTGTATCCAAGAATACAATGACACTTTCTTACTTGCTTCCAGATGTGCTTGTTTTCCCACATTCAACACATTGGATGCATTTACTCAATAATTGCACCACTAACCTCGAAGGCTCAGTTGCTTCCTTCACCTCGAAAGTGTAAAACTTCCTCTCCACCTAAGGCAACTTTTCTGGTATCCTCTTAGCTCCTTGAGATGTGACCTGTAATTGTAAGCTTGGGTTTACTATCCATTTATTAATTAGAAGGAGATCAATCTGGTTCATTTTCTGGATGGTCGTCAGAGCTTCTTCCTTTCTTGTTCTGGAATTATATTGGTTCTTTGCTATATCAATTTGACCTAGGGCTTCAGGGATAACATTTCCTTCAAAATCAATTATTACTTTGTCTAGTGAAGACAATGCTTCTAGACAAGCTTCATTTACCTCTCTGGCAAATGCTTTGCTTTCTGCTAGATTTGTTTCCCAGACCTTTAAAGCTATATCACCTTTTATTTGTTCTGAAAGAGAAAGTTGATGAACATCTGAGGAATCATCCTTTGGTACCAATAAGACGACCTCTTGAAACTTAACTCGAGCTGAGCGACCTTCTCTTTCTTTAATATAGATATCTTTTAGGGCAAGGTCTACTGCCTGGTAGCATTTCTGGATGGCATCGACCTTCATGAAAAGATCTTGCTGGGCTATTTCTAGTTATTCATTTACCTCCAGTGCTTGAGTCTGAAAAGCTGATATTTCCATTGATGTACCTTCAGTCAAGTCTAATCTGGCTTGCAATTGCTTTATTAACTCTTCTTGTTGAGTGACCAATCCTCTGGTGGCCTGTGAATTCTGATGGAGCTCTTCAAGGTTAGCTTGCAGCTGTTGAATTTGGTGCTTGTCATAAGCCCTGGCCTGTTTAAAATCTTGGATCATCTTATTCTTCACATTATTTTCCATGGTCATTATTTGATCTTGCAACTTCCCTACCAACAGGTCTCTCTGTTTTAGTTGCTCAACCAAATTTTCTAAAGACCATTGATTAGCAGTGGCGAAGGCACCCAATGAACTTGCAACTTCCTTGGCAAATTCTGTATCATCTTAATTCTTTCCATCATACACCATCCTTTGCCTTTTGCTATTGCTTCATCTTTCTGATGTGTTTGTCATTTGACGATGGCCCTTCTTTTCTTGCTGAAGAAGAAGTCTGAAGGAGGCATCTCTTTGGGCGAAATTGGGGTGAGATCACTTATAAAATTGACTTCGGAACTAGGATTTCCGAAACTTGACTGTAACGGTGTTAATGAAGTAATAGGAGAACCTATATCTGTAGATGGTTGTTGCTCAGTAGTTTTGGCAACATATGTGGCTGGTGTAGAAGGAGATGTATCCTGCCCTTGCTTTAGGAAGGCTTCGAGCTCAGCCTTTGCTTGAGGGCCTAATGGATTTGATAACGAAGCTTCCACTTTCTACATTAAAACCTAGGTGCTCTTTGGGTTTTCCCCAATATCCTGTTTGCCAGAGCTCCCTATTTCAAAACTCGGAGGCACAGTTTCCTGTGTAGGCGAAGTGGCTACCGATTCTCCCTGTAGTACTTTCGACAAGTTGTTTCGTCTGTGTCTTTGAAAACTGAAGAAACTGGTCTATTGATTTGGGGGTAGGGCAAAGTTTGGACTATGTTCATCACTTCCTCATAGGACCTGACCCCCCTTGAATACTTCATCGTGTGGGGAGTTTTCATGCACATATCTCCTCATGTTGTATTATGCCAGGTGATCATCCACGATTTTGTGAGGGTCGTGCCTCTTAAATTTAATGTTAACCAACTTGACATCCTCCAAGGTTGCAGCTTCCACTTTGGAGTGACTGAAGTCTAAAAGTGAGAACATATCAAACTGGAGAGGAAAAGTGTTGGGTATGTGTTATATTCTTTGCATGTGTGTGTGTGTGGGTGCGTCAAGTACGACAACTGCGTCTGACGATCCCTTCACGCAGTGTGTGGGGGCGGTTTTTGCTATTTTTAGCGGATTTTGCTATTTTTAGCTGATTTGTAAATTAATCCCAGATTAAGGGATTAGGATTTTGGTATCTACGGAATACCTAAAAACATTGTATATATTGTATGGTGAATGGTGAAATTCGATATAATGAAAATAAGAAAGGTTTTCCTGGTTGAGGGTTTCCGGTAAAAATCTCTGTGTAATCTGTGTATGAGCCATTGATTAATTTCTGTATTGCTTGAGAATCTATATGCATTGCTTTACTTCGCAGGTTTAAAACTTACATGTGGTATCAGAGCACGTTTTTGGCTTCAGAGGGATGCCTTTGTTGCTGAGGGTTTGGCTCGGTCTTGACAGATCAAGTTTATCTTGGGTCTGTGATAAACCTGGGTTCAGTGGGAGATTTTGCAGAGGAGATTCGAGTAAAGTAAGAGGAATGTC
>JASDQU010011850.1:50557-68776 GCA_032191745.1 Picea mariana | reverse complement strand
GTCAAAGCCTTGCCCGCTCGCTTGACTCGTTGCAAAAAACAGGATTCTCTCGTGTTATGCTCGGGTGCTTCCCGTGCAAACTGCAGACCTGGGTACGTCTAATCCCGAGACAAGAAATATCACTAACAGGAAGGAGACAATCATCCATACTGATCATAAGCCACTGCAGTTCATGCAGACACAAGGCAAGTTGCAGAATGACCGCCATGAAAAGTGGTCCACATACTTGCAACAATTCCACCTCAACATCAAGTATAAAACATAAAGCACCAATCGCGTCGCTGATTTCCTCAACAGACTGCCAATGGCGGCAGTCACCATGGTGCTAGACACTTGCGGCCATGAGACCTTTGGATAGCCCCAACTTTATGAGATAGACCCAAATTTCACCACCACCTACCAAATGTTGGGTGCAAACGCAGTTTTCGATAATTTCCATCTTCAAAATGGGTTGTTGTGTCGTCTGGGCCATATCTACGTTCCATCAAGTGAGGGAGTGAAGCTTATCTAGGAAGCCCACTACAGTCGTGTGGTAGGACACTTCGGTGTCGAAAATACAGTGGCGATGCTACAAAAACATTTCTACTAGTCGAAACTTCGACAGGAGGTCAACAAGTACATCAGGTCCTGCACTGCCTGCACTATTGCCAAACCGACCACTAAGAAACATGGCATGTACACCCCTCTTCCTACTACTGATAGGCCATGGGAATCCATATCAATGGACTACATTTCGAGCCTCCTGTCCACCAAGCAGGGAAATGACTGTGTTTTTGTGGTTGTTGATCGCTTTTCTAAGATGGCGATTGTGGTTGCCTGGAAGAAGAGCATCACACCAGAGGGCACTGCCAAGCTCTTCTTTGAATGAGTCTATGTACATTTTGTAATCCCACAAACCATTGTCCCAGATCGGGATAGCTGATTTCTCATCACATTCTGGTCGAGCCTCTAGTCATTGCTGGACACCAAGATCACCAAATCCACGGCCTTCCACCCCCAGACAGATGGCCAAACCGAGGCCGTAAATCGAATGATTGTGAATATCCTGCACATGTATAATTCCAAGCATCCTCACACATGGGATGAGAACCTTCTCTATGTCTAGCATAGCTACAACCGAGCCCTACATAGCTCAACTGGACATAGTCCCTTTCAGGTGGGGTTGGGATTCTAACCATTGGGTCCCATAGATGTTGTAATTCCCCTTGCGGTCACCTCGACTGACTCATCTCCTGCTCCAACTAAAGTTGACAAAGCCACCCAATTCATTGAGCAGATCCAACACATCTGCCAACAGGTTCAGGATATTCTACATAAGTCCAATGACAAGTCCAAGCAGCGCCATGATCAACATCGGGTGCTACATAAGTTTCAGGTGGGCGACAAAGTTTGGTTGCATTTGCAGGAAGAACGCCTTACAGGACCCCATCAGAAGCTTCACCCACTTCGTTATGGGCTGTACACCATCACCAAGGCTATGGGGGATAATGCTTTTGAGCTCAACATTCCTCCTTTCCTTAGCCTGCACCTAGTATTCAACGTGGATCTCCTTCAGCCTTATTTCCCACCATTATTGGACACCTTAGAAGTAGCAGAACAACTGACACCAATAGAGCTCAACCCCGACTGCATACAACAAGCATCCAGTGATCAGATATTGGACACACAGATCAAGGGCACTCGACAACAAAGGATCCAACTTTATCGAGTCGTCAAAGCAGGACAACTCCTACACCAAGGCAAGTGGCTCACCTGGGGCCAAATTCAGCAGAAATTTCCTCATCTAATGGGGGAACTCAACGCAATGGAGACCATTGCTTCCTAAGGATGGATGATTGATCCAGGTGGATATCAGTGGCAACCCACCTTTTCCAACTGGCTCAAAACAGTTTTCTGGCAATTTTGGTAATTTACTATTTTTAGTAGTTTTTTGGGTCCTAAACTTCTGGAGTTGTTTTGAGGCCCTAAACGACGTTTTTTGGGAAAACGGGGAGCAACATGGCAATTCCTTCGTTGTCGTTCACACCAAAGTTGTAGTCCTTGGATAGATATTTTTAACGAGGTATTGAGTGCGTCAAACGAAGATCGTATGCAAAAGTTACGACCTCAGGAAGTTGATGTACTGACTTACCCAAAAGGGGCCCACATGACTTTTGGCGCTTCATCTCCTAGGGTTAGGTTTTTGGATGTCTAGGGTTTTTGACATTCCTATTTATTGTAAAAAGGCCTTCAGAGCCTCATTATAACCAGATTTTTTCTTGTGAATGAGTGCAACCGTCACATCTCTTTTCAGAGATAAGCCGACACCATTCTAGCAAGCTTGTTTTCCGCTGCATTTTACAGTTTCAACATATTTCCTTATTGAATAGAAAACCCGTTTTACTGTATCTCTGTTATTTTGTGTTAAGCATATGTTAATAATATGTAGTCATTTCGTTATGCTCATAAAATCTGGATCACAACATGCAGTGGGTCTTGTTCCATGAGGTAATGAGTCCAGGTATCATGGTATATATCACTATAATATTTGAATCATTTGAGCATGTCGCAAAATATATTTCTTGATTTCAAAACATTTGCTTGGAATTTATGCTCTTTGCCTTATTTAAACCTGGTGGGTGTCATTGTGTCCTAGTAAGTTGGTTACCCTTAGGAATAGGTTACTACTGGGTGGTTCCTTGAAGAGTCATCGTTGTTGGGTATGTGTTATATTCTTTGCACGAGTAGTAGTGTCTGTGTTGCGTCGAGTGCATAGGGGTTTGGGGGCAGCGGCATTAGGAATTTTTTTTCTACCTCGGGAAACGTGTCACATAGTTAGGTGGTTCTTCGGCACATGGTTTCTTTGCCGATGGTTTTCTATTTCCGGTTACAGAATTAGGGTAGTTGACTAATCCAGGTTATTGGGTTAGGGTTTTGGATGTCGATGGCTCCTATATGTAAATTGTATTGTAAATAATGTATTACTATGAATGAATATAGAATATGCTGGTTTTCCCAGTTTGGGTTTCCAGGGGAAAAATATCTGTGTAATGTTTGTATTTGCCATTGTATCTTTTCTGTTCTTTTACTGAAAATTTGTTTGCAGTAAATATTGTAGAAGGTTAAAATCTACAATTGTCCATTCCCTACCATGTTTGTCACTTTCCATACTTCGTTCCCTCTATCTCCCCAACGTTTTGGGACTTTCGGGTGTACTTATCCAAGAAGGGATTGTACCTTATCTCATGGGAAGACGGGGCTAAAGGCCCAGAGGGTAAAAGTAGCTGGCAAGAGATAAAATCCAATCATAAACCTTTGAGATGCTTCACCTAGGAATCCCTGAGAAAACAATGAAACACTTCTCTATAAGAACATGGGCCCACAAAATAGATGATAATGAATACTCAAGGTGTTAGTTGGTGGATAGGAGGTCTCATCATGAGTGGACTTATCATGATCATAAGTATTTAGCGGTATGACATTACCATTATCAGGTCACCAAGCCATGGTAGTGGCTCTTAGTTGCATGACTAAGGAAAGGGGGTCTCATCATGAGCCAACTTTCTCGTTTCCATGAGGTATTTGTGAATGACACTATCGTATCTGGACACCAAGCCAAAACAATGGCCTCCAACTAATTCTTTGAAACATGAATAAAAATAAAGGAAAGAGCTAAGAAGAGGAAAATGGCAATAAATGGGTTGGAAAAATTGCATTTGAGGACAAGGGGCAGCTCACCCTCCACAAAGGAACCCATAGGTAAGACAATACAAACCTTTGTATGTCATGAACCCCATGCCTAAAAGTTTACCCCCACACCATGTCACATACACACATGACTAGGACAAGTTCTACCTAGGAAACACCCTAGACTTGGGAGTGATTGACCCAATAGGGCACCTTGAGACACCTCCCACACCTAAATTTGACAAATTGTATAACATCCTTGAGCATTTGTTTGGTTTGAAAAGGGGGGTTTGATGTTGTTATGGTCCAAAAATACCACATCTATGCATCCAAGACAATGGCCCATCCATTTGCATACTTTTCCAAACATACTGTTGAGGCTTCCTTTTAAAAAACCATTTTTTGGATAGTGTACACACCTTGCTGCACTAATAGTCTGCATACACATGCGTGTTGCATGCTAGTTAGCCCATGTACATATGCTTGTTGCATGCTAGTTAGCCCACATTTGCCTCCAAAAGTTGCAAACAATATAAAATTGCACGTATTTTGACGGAGTTTATGGGCTATGGAGGGTTTCCTAACCATTTTACCCCTTGTAGCCCATCCCCAAACCGAATAACCATATTTTTCTCATATAAAAAGAGGTCTTGGGGAGTCATTTAGACATATGAACAAGAGAATAAGAAAACTCTACCAAAATCCTTTCCCTCTCATTGCCCAAATTTTTTATCTTGCTTTGAGATTTAGCCTCATCTTTCCCCTCCAACCATTATCCCTATGAAACCCTTCCTCCTTCCCTTGATGGCATGTTGGTTGTGAGAATCTTATGTGGGATTGATGCACTTGGAGCCACAATAGAGGATCCCGGACTTGGTTTGTAGAGCGGAGTTTGCAAGCAAAGGTTGTAACTTTTATCTCGAATTTGAACAAAAGATATTATCTTTTTCCCAAAACCCTATGTGTACATGTTCTTGCTTTCAAGTGATCATTAGAGATTAGAGATTGTATATGTTGTTGCATTGTATTCTTAACCCCTTGCAGATCATCTTTAGGAGGAGATTTGTGATCTAGGAGGTAACAACAAGTGGAAGAAGTCTACATCAATCGTAAGGATTCAAGGTGGACTCATTAACCTTCTCTTCTCTCTTTCTCTTATCACTTAGTCTAGATTGTTTTGGGGTAGATTAGAGATAAGTCGGTCTTTTAAGGGAGTTATCACTCTGCCTATTCCTTAGACCCAGTTTAGGGGGAGTTTCCCTAAAGCAGAATTAGTGACTCCATTGGGGAGTCTCTCTAGGGTCTTAGTGGGAGATTTTGGTTTGATTTGATTTTTTAGTTTCTTTTTGAGTTTTTTGAGTTTTCTGAGTCAGTTTTGGGTCTCTCATCACCTTCTAGGTGCCTACCAGCCTCCCTTACCCAGTTGTCTATCCAAACCTTTTTATTTTTTGAAAACTTATAGAGGTGTACGTGCGCCCTATCCTCTATATAGCACACGTACATACACGTTCTGCATAGTATACATCTCGCGTACATACGCAGGCTGCTCGTGCACAACACACGTCTCTGTGTTTTGGAAGCGTTTTTAAAAAGCCTTTTTCTTTCCTAACAATAAGCTCTTTGCTTCTCAGGCCTTTGTTAGCTCTTCACGGTCTCTGTTGTTTGTGTTTGGTTGGGTTAAAGACTCATTTTATCTTGCAGTTTGTAAAGAACCCTTGTTGTTTCTTTATTTCTTTTGTTTTCTTTTAAGGTTTAGGGTGAACTTATAAGCGTTAGATCCTCCTGTGGATTCCAGTGAATCCCTACATTCAAGCACTGGCTTAGGGTCTGTGTTAATCTTAGGTTTATTTTCTTTTTACCGTGTTTGTGCTTTGAAAAATGAAAAAATATCATATACTTGTGATTTTCTTTTCTAAGCATTCAAAAAAAAAATAAAAAATTGTTGTTGCATTTAGTTATGCATTTTTGTTTGGTAGTTGTAGCATAGGCTATTTATTACAAAAGAAAAGAGTTCCATTTCCAAAATTACTTCTACATTATTTCCTTGAAATTTTAGTAGTTTGCATTTGTATTGTAAAACAAAAAGCGCATTCTAGGAAACTTTCTGCATTTTTAGGATCATGGACTATATTTCAAAAGGTTTGCACTTACAAAGATTAAAAACCATTTTTTTCAGTTGTAGAACGTAGTTTACTTTCTGCATGAATGTTCTAAAGCTTTTATTTCCTCTCTTTTGTCTCTTTAAAAAACCATAATTTGCATGTCCGTACCCTTTTGAGTAAATCAAGCCACTTAAAATCAACGATTAACACTAAAATCAACTAGACTTTTGTTTATAGGGTTCACCAAGTAGTCTAGGCTTGAGGGCCTTTAAATAGGTGTGGAGAGGAAAATCTTCAAGGCTGCTTAAACAAACATAAGAGTCTGTGATGGGGAGTGTGAAAGCCCAGTTTCATAAGATTCATCTGTGACCCCCCTCTAACACAGGGGCTAAACACGAGGTCACATGAGGAAAGGTAGAGGAGATAACCCCTCCAAAACCAGACCAAATGTAGTGGGGATCGTATATTGAGGGTCATTCTTGGGATTTTCATTGATCACATTTGACTACAGAGCCTCGTGGACCTTGAATCCATTCGAAATCCTCAGTTGTCTTCCAGAGCATTTGCCTTTGGTACTCATCCAAAATGGATCTAAAAAGGCCTAAAACTCAAATTTCTCGGAATCAGATGAAACCATTGCCATCACGTAGGGCTCATCGTGCCAATTTTGACATTATGTTTTTCTTCGAAAATGGACACCGTATGGCGAAGTTATCGCGATCTGAACTTTTTCCCAAACGAGCATTTTTCAGGAGCTGATGTGGAAGACACATGGACTGTACGAACTCTGACGTGGTAGTCCGTACGATGACATGGCAGGCCGAGGTCATGACACATGGTAGGATACGATTGACACGTGGCAGTGACGTGGTGATAGGTGGTAGGCTCTGGGCATGACATGTAACATACGATGCTCATTGTGCAGGCTAACCGTGCGCTGACTATGTGTATGGTGGTGAATCATAGAGTGACACGTGGCCCAATCATAAGGCACCATGTGGCATCCCAGATGAGGCCAATGAGGGACAATTCAAAAATTTGTTGCACTCTGCGAGACTCAAACCCATGACCTCCCGGGCGAGCAACGACTTCACAAACCACGCACCAACTGTCCGGTCTACTATTTTGCTTGTAAATACAAGTTGCATATTATTGTTTTAAGTTGATAGTTGGTGGATTTTGGGGGATAAGCCCCGATCGACGAGGGCTAGCCACACGACCAAGGCATGACCAGAAGCCAGTTCAAGGGGGCACGATAGGTGGTTAACCAACACGTGGCCATATGGCTTCACACATGACCAAGGTCAGAGGACCAGGGCGGAGGACTAGGGCATCGACGCCTAGCACTTGGACACATGGACCACCCATACGACCTACAGCCCAAGTAAAAGGACCGCACATCCATTTTTTCCAATTTGTGGGTTTTTTGCTATACAAAATGGATTTTTTTGTTATTTAGCCCGATTTTAATGGATTTAGGCCCAAAAAGTGAGGATCTGGAGCCCTTTTTGAGGCCAGATCTTGGGAGGAAGTTGGGAGGTGAACCCCAACTCAAAATCTATATAAACCAGGTGTTTTTGACAGTCCGAGAAGGTTCAAAACAACAAAATGCTGAATAATTTGTGAAGCTTAAGCCATTTTTATGCAGGGAAGCCATTGAGGAAGAAAATTTTGAAGGCCATTTCCGAGAGCTACGCTCAACCTTTTTCAGTGCCGTAAGCTGTGTTGGATTCTTGAGGTCGAGCAAAACACAACCAGACTAGTTTGTAATCCATTTGATGTATTTTTGAATTATTGAAGATTAATAAGAATGCCTCCCCCATTGAGACAAAGGCCCAAAGACGTAGGCAACCTTGCCGAACTCCGTTAACAATCTTTGGTGTTATGGTTTATTGTTCTTAGTGCTTACTTTTTGTTCTGCATTATTTAGGATGGCTGCAACATTCTTTCATTAAATCTTCTTCTTCTCTTCAATTTCAAAATGGTAATTCAACTCATGCATAAACTTAACCAAAGTATTTAAAAGATCAATTTTAGATCAAGTGGTATCAGAGTAGGTTGACAGCTGGTTGTTTGAGTTTGCATGATTACCATGGAAAAGATAAGTCATGGTGAAGGAGATCTTGTAGAAGGTGATACCGAGATTGGATCAAGAAAGAGGACGTCTTAAATTGAGATGATGGCATCGAAAGAAGGACTTTCTCAAAACGAAAGAGAGTTTCAAAGAACTTTCCTTGCCATGTTGGAGATGGTAAAAGTGTTGTATGATGATTACTTGGAACGAAAGAGACCAGTTCAAGGGGAATCTTCAAAGCAAGCCAAAAGTGAAGAAGGAGAGGACCCTCCAAAACTCCTCCTTCACCTCCTTCATCTCCATCTTCTTCTTCTTCTTCAAGTACACGTTCAAATACTACTTTTGCAAGAAAACATTCTCATAAACATAAGCTCGATATGCCATTACTTAAACTTGATGTAAAATTTGTTTTGCCTATGTATGATGGAAAAGTTAATGTTGAGAAACTTGATAACTGGGTTAGACAGATGGAGAAATATTGTAATGTGCAACAAATCAAAGATGAGGCAACCAAAATCAGATTGGCATCGCTTCATCTTGAAGGCACAACTCTTATCTAGTGGCAAAGTAAGATGCAACATGGAACTTAGCAAGTTGGTACTATTTTTCCATCATGGCATGATTTTATTTCCGCACTTAGAAAACAGTTCTATCCATTGGGATATAATTAAAAGGCTTTAATTGAATGGCAAAGTCTTAAGTTAAGAAAAAGACAATCGGTGCAGGAATATACAGATGAATTTCATAAGATGGCTTTGATGTTAGATGTTCCATTGTCTACACAAGAAACTCTTATAAAGTATATATGAGGTTTGCCTGCTTATATTCGTAATACTATATTTATATTTGGACCTAATAATCTTGACAAGGTTTTTTATCAAGCAACATATATTGAAATAGAGAAAACTGGAGTTAGTGTATCAAGGGAATCATCTTCAAAAAAAGACGGCAAAGGCAAAGGGAAGAAAGCAAATTCAACGACATTGAAAGAAGAGAAATTGTCTTTCAAGCATTGTAAGAAAGAAGGGAATGATGATGAGCATTGCTGGAAATTGCACCTATAGAAGAAACTAAAGTGGTTCAAAGAGAGGAAAGGGAGGCAAAAAGTTGCAACAACAATATGACCAACATACTTGGGGTCTGATTCAGGTGATGAGTCTAAGATTACATCAATTGATTTGATAGGTAAAATTGGTGATGGTTTTGATTCATGAAGTAAATTGTTTCATATAAGGGCCATTATGAACATACCAAGATCAACACATTTATAGATAATGGATCTCAATCTAACTTAATTTCAGAAGAAGTGCTTAAGAAACTGGGATTAAAAACTAAGATACACCACAAACCCTATTCATTAAATTGGATAAGCAAATATCACAAATTTCCCATAACAAAGCAATGTATCATAAAGTTTGCAATTACATCTAAGTATGTGGATGAAGTAATATGTGATGTGGTGCCGTTAGAAACATGTGGAATGGTCTTAAAAATCCCTTATTTATATGATCACAAAGCAATCTTCTACATGGAACATAATCAATATCACTTGTTTAAAAAGGGAACTGAATATGTTGTACATGCTCATCATATAAAAGCAAATCGATCTCTTCTAACAATGGAACAATTAAAGAAGGCGACTTATGCAAGTAATACACCTATAATTGTGCCAAGTAAAGGAGTTGATCTTAAGCATGAACATGAGATGGTTGTAGGATGGGAGTTCAATCATACTTTGCTTTAAGATAAGTTAATGTTGTGCAAGCCCGTCAAACATATTGGCTCATTTTCAGTCATACTGCTGATATTATCACTGCTAATGTTTTCTACATGGATGGTAGTGGATTCAGTAAGATGTGAAGGAGTTCAAATGACTCACAATATGATTTCAGTTGTCATGGTTATTATGCAATTGATTATGATGCGATAGGTGCACAAGACATAGTTTAAAGACAAAGGACAAGTGGGGAGGCATATCTTGCACTTGATGTATGGTTAATATCCTTTTAGAGGACCAAAAGGTCTTAGTGGGGAGGAATGATCTATAAAGGCCTAAAAATAAAAGTTCTCAGAATCAGACGAAACCAACGCCACCGCGTAGGGCTCGTTGTGTCGATTATTGCAGTATGTTTTTTTTCGAAAATGGACACCATATGGCGAAGTTATCATGATCTGAAATTTTTTCCAAACAGGCAAAAATGTCAAAGTCAACAGTACGTCTGCATGATAGGGAAGATTATGTCAGCATGATGTCAGTATGCTGACGTGGAAGCACCAGAGGCTGACATTTGTCAGGAATTTTTGGCGTTTTCAAGAGTTGATGTGGCAGACACATGGACTGTATGGATGCTGACACGGAAGGCTAAGGTCATGACATGTGGTAGGGTACGATTGACACATGAAAGTGACATCACAGTAGGTGGTAGGCTCTAGGCATGATGCATGGCGTACGATATTGATTGTGTGTACGATGGTGAATCACAGGGTGACACGTGGCCCAATCACAAGATGCCACGTGGCACCCAAGATGAGGCCAGTGAGGGCCGGTTCAAAAACTTGTTGCAATCCATGAGACTTGAACCCCTAACCTCCCGGGTGAGAAATGACTTCACAAACCACGCGCCAATCATCCGGTCTACTATGTTGCTTGTAAATACAAGTAGCATATTATTGTTTTGAGTTGATAACTGGAGGATTTTGGGTGATAAGCCTCGGTCAACGGGGGCTAGACACGTGACCAAAGCATGACCAGGAGCCAGTTCAAGAGGTGTTGGCCCTTGGTTATGGAAGAAAGCAAATATTATGGAAGAAAAGGTGAAATGCGAATTGCGCGAAAGGAAGGTTGACTGAGATCAAGTCGAAGTGGTTAAAGAAGATGAAAAGATGGAGTGAAGTTTGAGAGAGCAAGCCATTGGATGAGGAGATCGACGAAGAGAGATCAACAAGGAAGGTGGATCGTGGACAACTCAGCAAGCAGAAAAATCCACCGATAGATTCTTTGGAGAACCTCGCAGGAAGGAAAGAAAGATAGGTTGATGAAGCCGTGAAAACGGAGGTCAAGTTGACCTAGGGTTTTGGTATCTAGAGTTTTGAAACCTAGGCTTCGACCTAAGGCTATCGATGAGCTATTTTAATGTATAAATAAAGGTCAAGAGGACCTGGGATGGGTTCGTTCCAAGTTCGTTGTTGTTAATGTAGAGAGAGAAGTATTGTGCTGTGAGAGCATTTGGTATTGTAAGATCTTCAGCTGGGTGCGAAGATCAACCCTGCAACTGGGTGTGCAGGGAAGGGAAATAGAGAGAAGAAAGAAAGAGAGATATCTACAAGCTAAGAGTGCAGATAGAAGTGTAATCTTTCACCTAATATATTATAAAGCACAGTTCTATGGACATAGCCCTAGGGAGAGGGTGAACCACGTATATCTTGTGTTGTGAGTGATTGATGTTGTGATCTTTACTTCCATTACTATGATGATGCATTAGTATGTTAGATCTGATATATATCTGTGCGAAGTAGGTTTATGCTTGGAAAGGATAATCTGATCTCCGTGTGTGGTTTCCTTGATTCAACTTGCATTTCCTCTGGTTGTAGACACCTGTGTCCTGCAACCCCCTATTGCTACTTT
This sequence comes from Picea mariana, assembly GCA_032191745.1. Taxonomy (NCBI): domain Eukaryota; kingdom Viridiplantae; phylum Streptophyta; class Pinopsida; order Pinales; family Pinaceae; genus Picea; species Picea mariana. The sequence goes on along the minus strand of JASDQU010011850.1, from coordinate 57,309 downwards.
GGGTGAGACTTCATCTGCTTTGCAGGTGTTGCCGAAAGGGCCAATAGTTAGGGCTTGTTGGTGCGCTATTAGAGCTAAACCATGGGTCTGCCCCTATGCCAACAAATGGTTCCATTGGCGGGACCAAGATCTTCTTGAGGGAATGTCAAGGTGGTTTCCATCGAAGACATAGATTCAGAAGTGGATAGAAGAGCAAGAGAAGGACTTCGTAGAAGCTCAGAATAATAACCCTAATATTAGCACATAAGACTGGTTGGGAAGGTATATCTTTACTGATATACATGAGATTTTCATTGGAGGGATTCATAAGGAGCTATACAAGTGGCTAGCCAGATTAGCAGATACCCAGTTCGAGATCATATCTAGACCACCTGTGGTTTGGACGTCGGCGCTGATCAAGAAGGTCAGGAGAGTTGATAACACTATGTCGAGAGCAGTAGATCACTGGTTTGATAGTACTATTGGAGGGCATATCACTGAGTTTTCTATTGATAGAGTAGAATCATATAGCCAAGCAGAGAGATATTTCGTTAAAGGGCCGAGAGGAAATTTTTTACATTTTATGAAACCAAAGATCAAGATGCTACTGCATTAGAAGAACATCTTGAAGATACAATAGTGGGTGAAACTGAGAGTTAATGTTCAGGAATTCAGACATCGACAACAACACGGTGGTTGGACACACGTGTAATGAGAGAATCTTCAGAGAAGTCCCTTTGGTGGACTTGTTTGAGCAGAATCACAAAACAACATAGGAAGAAGGGTTCTACAATGGAGAAGAAGAAGAGTTATTAAGAGAGGAACATTCATAGCCCACTAGGTCATAAGAAGGGAAGACTGAAGAACCTCACCGAGAAGAGTCATAAACTTCAGGGACTGTGCAGACTGTTGAAGTAAGTGTTATTACGCCTCCTATTGTTTTAATAGCATTAAGTAACCAAAGTAACCTAAGTTATCAGAGCACTCAAAGCAATGGTACAAGTGGTTCAGTGCACACTCAGTCAGGAAGCCTAGGAAGATCTATGGAAGATGAAATGAGGTTACCCACCTTTAAAGGAGATGGATCTTAAGATCCTAATCAACACTGGTTTCTATGTGAAGATGTATGGAGTATTAAGAATGTCACTGATGAAGCTGTTAAACGAGCTCAGTTTAGTACTACCCTGAGAGACCGTGCACTGAGATGGTACATGAAGTTCATCCAAGGAGTTTTCCAGCCGAAACCGCTAAACGAGATTAAGACTACGTTGATTGCCGAATTCAGGAAACCCAAGTCGAAATCACAGTGCATCACAGAGTTGAAAGAAATCAAGTAGAAAGTAGTTGAACCTGTTTGGGAGTTTTATCAGAGGTTTAAGACCTTGACAGGTCATTTGAGTTTTCAGATCCCAGACGAGCAGAACAAGGAATGGTTCATTGCTGCCCTCCTACCACACATCATAGTCCCTTTGATGCAACAGAAGATTGCTTCACAGGCTGAGGCATTGGACATCACCATGAAACTAGAACCGACCCCTATGGAAGAATCCAACTCAGGTATGAGTCAAATCTTGATTCAACTAACTAGATTATCATTGCAGGTCGAAGATATGAAAAAAGATAAGTGAAAAGATAAGAGAGAAGGCATTTGGTGCATTAGATACAAATCAAAAGGGCATGATAAGGAGCACTGTCCTCTATTTCACGAATACTTGGCTTTTGGAGCTTTGAGCCCTTTGAAGCAAGTTACTCTACCTTGGTGCGAGGTATGTAGAAAAAGACATCGCCCTGGAGAATGCTATTACATGCAAAAGTATGTTCAGACACCTATAGACCTCTACTGCACATTGTGTAAATATGTGGGTCATGATTAGAAGGACTATAGAGCTTACGACCTCTTGCATGAAAGATCAAGGGATATCTACAAAATTCAAGGTGAAGTACAACAAGAAGGGAACACTACGCAGTATAATTCCCCAGGAAGAGGAAAATTCAACCCTCATGGTGGATTCAGAGGAAGAGGACGAGGAGGAGGTATGGGTCGAGGTTGAGGCCAGATCATTTGTTATAACCGTGCACAACCAGGTCATTTGGCAAGGGACTGTCAAAACCCTTGTACCACTTGCAGTTACTATAACTCATTTGAACATGTCATAGAAGATTGCCTTGCACTGTTAGCCAAACTTCAGGAATGACGAGGAGGAAACCAACAAGCACAACTGATCACAACAGAACCTCGTAGAGCAGATTCCAGAGTCGCCATTATCACTAGAGGAGGCGCTGCTACAAGAGAAGATAGGGTGACTCCAGGGAAGACTACAGAACAATCAGGAGTCAGAAAAGCTACAGAGAAGACACAAGAGTTTGATCCAAAGAAAGAGAAATAGACATTTGAGAAAGAAAGAAAATAATTCAGGAGAGACCAGGCTTCTTCATCAAAGGCTCGACCAGAAGTACGAGAATGTGGAATGCCTCTGGCATTTGATCAGTCTGCTTCGGCCAAAGAAGAAAAAAGGTAAGTAAGCTCATGGAATTCTTATGCACTTGCATTAATTTGATAAAGGATGAGAGAACTATACAAGAGATACAAAACTTGATCAGACAATATGAGCTAGGAAAGGTAGATCCCTTACTGAGTAGAGCAGTACATCAAGTATCCAAAAAGAGAAGGACAAATAAGGAGCTACATTTGAATGCTCAGATCAAAGATTATGATATATATTATGTGGTCCTCAACTTAGGGTCGGAGGTCAATGTCATGATGAGGCAAACCTGGGCACTGATGGGAAAACCTAAGTCGATCTATTCCCCCATCAGGCTTAGGATGGCGAATCAACATGCTGTGAGCCCCTTTGGAAGATTGGAACATGTCCCTGTGGACATCGATGGGGTCAGAACATTTGTGGACTTCAAGGTGATTGAGATAGTCGATGATAGCTGTCCTTATCCCATGCTATTAGGAATTGATTGGGATTTCAACAATTCTACTATTGTTGACTTGAAAAAAAAAAGAATGACGTTTGAAGGTGACGGCCTTAGGGTCATCGCACCTTTAGATCCCGATGAAGGTCCTAGATACACAGAGCCCATTAAAGAAGATCGTGCATATGAGTTGGAGAATATATACAAACTAATAGCAAGACAACATGATTACATTAATCCTACAACAGATGGAAATTTAAGCTGGCGAAGTGACAACGCATGTTCATCAGACTCAGAAGAAGCACTGGAGAACTGGAAAAATAAAATGTATGAAGTATCTACACGGAGATGTGCTAGACTGACCAGAGAAGTTCGTTGGATTGGCACAACAGTAAGTAATTTACCCACATTTGATGATTTGAAACACTTTGAAACTTTCTTACTAGAATTTGAAGAAATTGTACCAGTACAATAGAGACTGTTGGCACTGGACGAGGCTTTGAAAGCTACTCCAGAAATATGGTGGGGAACACATAAAAGGAACATCACAAACTAGATACAATGTTGCACTTTGATGACAACGCGATTTTCAAAACAAGTCGAAGGATGCGATGTTAGGTACACAGATCAAAGATGCCCGAAAGACTACGTGCGAGGTTGTGAGGAGGCCTGGAGAAACATTCCTCAAGAGCAGTAGGTGCATAAATTCATCAATACTCTAGACACAACCCCTATCAATTGGTATCTTCAAGCATAACTGCCTCACCACTGCAGATTGGCAAGGTATGACTCAGAATTTTGTAGGTACATTTTTATTTGAAAGTCAACACCCTCTGGTAGATCAATCTTTACAGGTTGTAAGACAGAGAGTCTTTGAGGAGGCACCTAGCCTCCCTGTGGAGAAAGAAGAGGATGAATGGACTACACCTCTTCAGAAATTGCAAGGATGTTATAATATCAACGCCGATGAAGACGATGATCCTAGGAATGTGAACATCGCAGAAACATAAGGGAACATAGACATAGAAGGACCAAGAGTCGAACTACCTTTTATTGAACAACCAATCAAACTCAAGAAAGTTAATATTGGAACATAGCAAGCACCTAAGCTTGCTAATGTTGGAGATTACTGGGATGATGCCACTATTGATAAGATCAAAGAGTTACTACACGAATATCATGACTTGTTTCCAACCAAGTTCACTGATATGAAGGGCATTAAAGGTCCCATGGGAGAGATGGAGATCCCCTTGAAACCAAATGCAAGGCCAGTTAAACAAATACCCTATAGATTGAGCCCTAAATATAAGGAGAAAGTGAATATTGAATTAGACAGAATGATGGAAGCAGGAATCATAGAACCTGTTGAAGAATCTGAGTGGATTATCCCTATTGTGGTTCAGAATAAGAAAATGAAAGAGATCAAAATATGTGTAGATCTTAGGAAGCTGAATGATGCNACCCTATAGATTGAGCCCTAAATATAAGGAGAAAGTGAATATTGAATTAGACAGAATGATGGAAGCAGGAATCATAGAACCTGTTGAAGAATCTGAGTGGATTAGCCCTATGGTGGTTCAGAATAAGAAAACGAAAGAGATCAAAATATGTGTAGATCTTAGGAAGCTGAATGATGCATGTCTACATGATCCATTCCCTACACGAATAATTGACGAAGTGTTAGATAACGTGGGCGGATAGGAAGTCTACTCCTTCACTGATGGATTTTCTGGATACCATCAAATTAGGATTGCCAAGGAAGATCGCCATAAGACCGTGTTTGCAACATAATGGGGATCCTATCAATACACAATGATGCCTTTTGGATTGAAGAATGCACCAACCATCTTTTCTAGGGTGGTGGTTGAAGCATTCAAGGAGTTTTTACATAAATTCCTGGAAGCCTATTTTGATGATTGGACTGTTTTTAGCTTATTGAAAAACCATATTGAATGCTTAAGACTAATGTTGGATAAGTGCAGGCAATGTCAAATTTCCCTGAACCTGAAGAATTGCATCTTCCTTTCACCCTTTGGAGTGTTGTTAGGCCATATTGTGTGTAAGCAGGAATTACTGGTGTTGGATTACTGAGAGGGGGGGTGAATCAGTAATAGAGAAATTTAATGCTTTTTAACCATATAATCCAAGTGTTATATCAATGAAGCATTATTATCCAATAACTGTAGAGTAAATAAGCATTGAACAAATGAACAAACATACACATACACAGTACACTAGTGTTTTACGTGGAAACCCAAATCGGGAGAAAACCACATAATGCTTTTTCTTATATGTCTTGAAGAATTACATTCATTGGAAGCGCCAACTTCCTTTGTTTTCCAGCTGCAACTGGAAGGAGGATCCAACCCCCTAGTTACTCAGGCTACAACCTGAGGGAAGCTCCAACTCCCCAATTCTATGGCTACAACCAGAAGGAGGATACAACCCCCTATGTTCTCCGGCTACAACCGGAAGGTGGCTACAACCACCTGTCCTTGCCCCATCCTGCCACCCTGAAGTAGAATTAGAATGATGGAACCACTTTCAACCTATCACTGTGAGATATACCGTTGTAAACCTGTACCAATAAATCTGAACCATGCATCAACCTGTACCTCAACCTGTAACCAACCTGTACTGCAAACAAGTGCATCAACCATGCACCAAGTATGTACCAATCATGTGTCAACTACTCATCAACTATGACTCATCAATATGTACCAACATCATCAACTATACACCTTATGTATATGATAACTCATCAACTACTTGTCTCAACCATGTACTCAACATGTACCTCAATCAAAAGCCCTCATCAATTTCATCATCCAAATCTGATTTGTAGCACTGTAATAGACCTGGTGTATATGATCACATTCCTTCAAACCTTCCTTAACTTCAACAACAAGAGACTAGCATTTTCATCAAACTTTTCTTTAGTCTCACATGCCTAGTTTTGGATTAGTCAACAACCCTAACTTGAAGTAATCATAACTTTGTACCTATATTGTATAAAGATCTGAAAATGATACATAATGTTCTTCAATGTTTTTTATGCAATTCCTCCAAGTTTTACTACTTGGAACCTCTTAGAAAAGGATTTATAAAAAAAATGGCATACGTTGCTGAATTCTGTCTTATTCCAGAGAGCGACCTTGTAGAGCGTGCCCGGCATGAAATGTGTTTTGAATTGATATGAAATTGTTACAAAACATACTACAGATTGTAAACTAACCAACACATTTTGTCTCACTGAATTTGGGTTTTTTATGAATAAGTTATGACATTTTTACCCAAAACACCTGTTTTTGACTAGTTTTAGGACTAGCCACAAACTCTATTTTCCACAGAGTGTAACTCCCAAAATACAACGAACCACAAGCTGATTTTTTTACCATAGATACTTGGATATGTTTTATCAATGGCATAGCAATTGCAAGGTATGAATCATTAGAGAAAAAAATTTATAGCGAAAATGGTGAGATGACCTGTAAATAACATACCTTAGAAAGCACCATCAAAAGAATTTATCCTTCCTTGCATTTCGGTCTTCTTTTCTTCTCCTTCCCTAAGAATTTCGGCTTATATATCCTTGGTTACCTTAGACACCTATATATATTCAATATTCTCAAGTTTTTCAAAAATGAGAGAGCCTTGCCTCTTATTTATACTCTCGAAGTAGCTTCCTTAAAAACATCTTCTAGGTCACTTGGCCCCACTTTCCTTATTTTAGGGTTAACCCACTTCTAATTTATCCATTAAATTTATTATTGAAATAATTTATTTTGTATTCACTTTGAATTATAATACACTCATTACTTCACTTTATTATTTACCTTTTAAAATCTCTT